>CAUYLG010011356.1:0-24342 GCA_963573385.1 Cacajao melanocephalus | reverse complement strand
TGTTGTTCCTTTTTGATTCACTTGTTTTTGGGTGTTTTTGGTTTTGGTGATCCTATTTTGCACAATCGCACTCAAGCCTGGGAAACAATTGTGAAACTACACCAAAAAAAAAAAAAAAAAAAAAAAAAAAGAATTCCATTTATAGACCAGGAGTTTGCAATCGGTCTGGGCAACAATGCAAGACCCCCATCTCTACTTAAAAAAATACAGAGAGAACACCCATTATATACCGTGTAAAACTCTTCTATCCACAATGAGCTATGTAGCTTTTAAACTGGTTGAACTCTAACTGCTTGAACAGTTCAAAGTCATTAGTTGCACATGCCGACCTAAAAGAAGAAGCTGAGGCAAAATTAACAGAGGAACATTATTGGGGCCAAAGTTGAGGACTGCAGCCCAGGACACATTTCCAAATTGCCTTGGGGAGTGCTCTGTCTGTCCACCTCTGTTACAAACAGGTTTTTAAAGGAAACAAGGAGTGGGCTGATACGAAGTTGTCTGACAGGAATTCTCATTGGTTTACAGAGATAACATTGATTAGTGATTGGCTATACATTGTTGAACTACAGGGCATGAGTTACAATGTCCATCATATAGCATTTTATGGCTACTTGGCATCAATTAACCAACAACCCACATGGCAAATGGCTTCAAGGTAATTAACTCTGGAGAGGTTTGACTGCTGTTACATTTTAAATGACTATCTGTGCTGGATAATTTAAAGAAGCTCCCATTCCTCAGATAAGTTTTTTCTTCTTTTCCTGGAGGGAGACACAGAAAGAATGACAGCTGAACTAAAATGGTTGTGGAGCAAAGGGGAAAAGGATTTAACAATCTGGAGGTGAGGGAGGGGGGAGAAGGTTGTGTTAATAAGCAGGAAGTGGGGGAGAAAATTCCTATTGCACAGTAGGCTCTCTACGAATAAATGAATGGAAAAAAATGAATAAAACAAAAGAACAAAAAGAAGTAGTTGACAAGATGAAGAGTCTTTTATGACATGGCCCCAGAAGCAGGGAGAAAAATTTTATATTTTATTTGCTACCCTGTAAGCATATTTTAAATACATCCATTCTATGGAAAAATGCAATTGAAATTCTCAACAAACATTTTTACAAAGTTTTAGAAAATGACTCATTCATAAAACTTGCCAATTGATATAAAATTCGTTAGAAGGAAAAATCAAATTACTAAATCATAAAGGGAAAAATTTCTAAATAAAGGAAAAAAACAAAACTACTTGTAAAGAAAATGGTTAATTATAAAACTAAATGCAGAAAAATTAAACTACACAGTTACTTTAAAACGTACCAGACTATCCAGAAGACTTTCCATCTTCTGCATAATGCTTTTAAAAATGCTACCATTGGCCGGGCGCGGTGGCTCACACCTGTAATCCCAGCACTTTGGGAGGCCGAGGCAGGTGGATCACCTGAGGTCAGGAGATAGAGACCATCCTGACCAACATGATGAAACCCCGTCTCTACTAAAAATACAAAAATTAGCTGGGCATGGTGGCACGTGCCTGTAATCACAGCTATTAAGGAGGCTGAGGCAGGAGAATCACTTGAACCAGGGAGTTGAAGGTTGCAGTAAGCTGAAATTGCACCACTACACTCTAGCGTGGCAAAAGAGTGAGACTATGTCTCAAAAAGAATATATAAAAGAATTAGAAAATAATTGAACTAAAAATGTCTACAGAGATATTTTATTCTTATCTATCTCAGAATTAAACTGGAGCTTTTTCAGTCAGAATATACCACATAAAGCGTTTTTTCCCCCAGCTAGGTGCTATGTTTTTAGCTGCTAGGTGCTCCAAGAAACAATGAATCATTTTTATTGCAATAGAGTGTTAAATAATTCTATGTTTATATTCTACTTTACTTAAGCAAATATTATTTGCTGCCTCTAGTAAATACTTATAAGAGAGGCCAGGCCCAGTGGACCATACCTGTAATCCTAGCACTTTGGTAGGCTGAGGCAGGAGAATCGCTTGAGCCCAGGAATTCAAGACCAGCCTGGGCAACATAGTGAGACCTTGTTTCTATTTAAAAAAAAGTTTTTAAACCAATTAGCTGGGCATTGTGGCATGTACCTGTAGTCCCAGCTACTCAGGAAGCTGAAGTGGAAGGATAGCCTGACTCTAGGAATTTGAGGCTGTAGTGAGCCAAGATTGTGCCACTCAACTCTAGCATGGGTAAACAGCAAGACCCTCTCTCCAAAATAATAATTGTTAAGACCGAAAGGCAAAAACAATAAATTATGACTAACAGTAACTGAGTGTGGCACAAAGCCACAAAGCAAATAAGCAACAGAACTAGGATTCCAACACAAGCTGTAAGACTTTAGAGTGCATACTCTTCATCACCTATGTATGTTATTCTGCCTCTTAAAGATATCTCCTGCCATTTTTATATTACAATAAAAATGTTGACAACAATAACAGCAAAAAACTCCCAAAACTTCCCACTTGAATGAACAGAGAATACATTCCCGGCCGAGAATATAACAAAACATCAATTTTTTTCTTCTACATAACATCCAAAGAAACTATAGACACTATGGTTATGATTTAAAGGAAAAGTAAAAATGAAGGGGAAAAAAACAAGACTACAAAGCTTATCTTACATGTCCTATTCCAAAGAAAGTTGTGAGCACCTCAATGTTGCTTTCATTTTTATTTACTTCACTTCAGAAACACTGCATTCTCATCCGTGACTGATGCTCAACCGTCCATAGTTTCAAAAAACTTCAGCTTTGATAAAACGCACACTTCCCCACTTTAATACTCCATAAAACACCTAAATGTTCTGAGAGAATGCAAATAAAGAAATCTAAACTATTTATATAAAGTTTTTATAAGTCCCAAATTTGACTTACTGTTATAACTTAGTTTAGGAAGTTTCTAATGGAGAAAATTTATAATTCAAATTTATTTTAAATTTGCCATATGAACTTTAAGTACTAAAATGTCATTCCAATCTGAGTGGGTACGAAAAATGTGAACTCATTTCAGCACTATTGTAGTCATTATTCTTCTATTAATATTCTAAAGTTAATTCTTCTCCCATGAATTTTTCAGGGAGATACGAGTCAGTCACTGACTAAACAGTTCTATTACTGGATCATGACATACCTAAGCTTAACATTTCATTAAAAGTACTTAAAATTTTTGCTAGCTAAATAGAATCATAAAATTACAAGGTTAAAAGGAATTCAAAAGGTCATTTCTTTATTTCCCTGCCTTCAAGAAGGATCATACTCATACTACCAAAAGTTTTACCTATTTTATAAAGCCCCAGACAACAGAATTCCAAAATCTGCCTTAGAAACCAATATTCATTCTAAGTAATTTTACATATGCTTGAATTTCTGAAACCAAAAGGACAGAGTAAAATAGAACCAACATGGTTTCTGAAGGCAAGACCTAAGTTTAATCCTAAATTTACCAAAACTACTGGCAAAATGACATTGGGCAAATTACAGTACTACATGAACTCAAAGCCTTATTTCTTGTCCATAAAATGGGGTTATAATTAACTGTTGAAATCCGTTTAAGAATTAAGTTAACAGACACAGTCTCAACCATAGTGCGTGATACCAATACCACAGCTGGTGCTTAAAAATTGCCATTTCCTTCCCTTTTAAAAATCATTTCCCAGACCTTCGGGTTCTAGTAATGGTGAAGCAGCTTGGTCAGATAAACCTTCCTATAAAATCTGGACAAAAACACCATTTTTCAATGCTCTGGAGAGAGACCAAATGTAGGCAGAAACTGGGAAGAGTTTATCCGTGAAAAAAAGAAAGTGTATCTGACAACAAGCACTTGTTTATACCTTTTCATCCAAGAGCAATTCTCAAACTTTCTGGACTCAGGACCCCCTGACACTCTTAAAAATTACTGGCCGGGCACAGTGTCTCACTCTGGCTCACTCCTGTAATCCCAGCACTTTGGGAGACTGAAATGGGCTGCTCACAATGTCAAGAGATCAAGACCTTCCTGGCCAACATGGTGAAACCCCATCTCTACTAAAAATACAAAAACAATTAGCTGGGCGTGGTGGTGTGTTCCTGTAGTCCCAGCTACTCAGGAGGCTGAGGCAGGAGAATCACTAGAACCCAGGAGGCGGAGGTTGCAGTGAACTGAGATCACACCACGGCACTCCAGCCTGGCAACAAAGCAAGACTCTGTCTACAAAAAAAAAAAAAAAATTACTGAAGATCTCATATTAGAAATTTAAAAAACGATCCTTTCATAGTTCAAAGGCATGACATCTGAAGTTTTCACACACACGAGATGTGCCTCCCTCAAACGTTGTCATGACATCGGTACATTACCATCTGACGTGAAATACAAAAAACTGAAAAGGAAAAAATTATGATTAAGCCATTACAAATAATAATAGACTTTTTATATCTTAACATACAACTTCTAATGACATTTTCTGGAACAAACAAAAATATTAATGAGAAAAGTAGCCCTGTTCTACCTTTTTGCAAATCTGTTTAATGTATAGTTTTTTAAAAGTTAACTGCATTCTCATATCTGCTTCTGCAAAGAATCATAGCAATCTATTATTAGTTGAAGTATATGAAGAAAATTTGGCCTCAAGTACACACGTACCTAACTGGGGCAGGGGCCCTGATCACCCCTTGCAAAGCTCTCAGAGACAGACAAGGGGTCCTCAGATCACACACTGAGAACTGCTGATCTAAGGGGGCGCTTATCTGTGTATAACTCAGAAGCAGAAAGATACAGCTTTGCTGAACTTAGATGACACCAAAGTTTGAGGTTAGCAGGGCAATTCTAACATTCAGGTGTAAATTCTGGAAGGGAAGAAGCCAACAGTGGGTAAGTCCTAAAATTTATATATAAATTGTCCCAAACCTTGGCTATCTGCTAAAGTATGCATGTGCAGAAGAGATTCTAGGGTACAGTGACAATGAAAGAGGTGGAAAGAAAAGATTTCAGCTGCTGCCATCACTGAAAAGAGGAGGCAGTTTTAACCTAGCCAAGCAAACCACTGACTAGAAACAAAAAAATACTCTTCAGAGGAACATAACATGTTATAAATTTTATGAATTAAAATTTATGCTTACATTATAAATAAAATATAGACTACATTTCATCTCTACACTTCATAATGTAAGCATGAAATTTAAAAATTACTGAATACACATACCAAAAAAAAAATACCTCAGGAAAAAAAAAAACAGGAAAATGCGACCTATACTAGAAAAAACAGTAAAAAGAAACCAACCTCAAGAAGACATAATCATGCAACTGGCATTAGACTAGCTATAAAAAATAAGCTCAAGGACTAAAGAAACTATTTTCAAAACAAACTTAAAGAGGAGAAATCTCAGAAAGTTGGAAATTTTTCATAAGAATCAAATGAAAATTCTAGGCCTAAAAAGTGCAATAACTGAATTGAAAAATAAGCAGGTGGGCTTAAGAGCAAGTTGGAAACAACAGAAGAAAGAATAAATGAATTCAAAATCAAGAGAAATTATCCAACCTAAAGAACAGAGATAAAAAAGACTGACAGCAGAATCTCAGAGACTCACCTGTGTGTCAGGATGAAGAAGTCTAATGTTCTAACGTTAAGTACAGCTTAAGTCGCAGAAAGAGTAGAGAATGGGGCAAAAAAATCTGAAGAAATAATGACCTAACACGCCCCCAATGTGGTGAAAAACAAAAACTTATATCAGTATAAATCTTATGCAGCAAAAATACAAAGAAAACATACCTGTGCACATCACAGTCAGGAGGCTTAAATAAAATTTTTTCAAAGAAAAAAAATCTCGGCTGGGCACGGTGGCTCACGCCTGTAATCCTAGCAGTTTGGGACGCCGAGGTGGGTGGATCACCTGAGGTCATGTGTTCAAGACCAGCCTGGCCATCATGGTGAAACCCCATCTAATAAAAAATAAAAAATAAATAAATAAATAAAAAGAAAAAAAAAGAAAAAAAATCCCAAAAGCAGTCAGAGGAAAAACAATAAAGTCAAACAAAAATATGAATATATAGATATCTACCTTCTCCTTAGAAACTACAGAGAACAGAAGACAATGGAAATACATCTTTATAGAACTGGAAAAAAATAACCATCAAGCCAGCACTCTTCAGCAAAAGTATCCTTCAAAGATACAGCAAAACAAAGATACTTTCAGGAAAACAAAAACAAAATTCGTAGCTAGCCAAAAGTACGGCAGTTCCCCCGAAAAGCTAAAAATAGAATAATCAAATAATTCAGCAACTCCACTTCTGGGTATAAACCTAAAAGAACTGAAAACAGGAATGTGACAGATATTTGTACAGTCATATTAATAGTAGCATTATTTATATTTATAATGGCTAAAAGGCAGAAGCAACCCAAGTGTCCATCAACACGTGAATGAACAGATAAACAAAATATGGTATGTACATACAATATTATTTAATATTCAGCATTAAAAAGAAAATTCTGACATGTGCTATAATCCTGGACGAACCTTGAAGACATTATGCCATGTGAAATAAACCAGACACACAAAAAAACAAATACTGTATTATTCCATTTATATGAGGTACCTAGGTTAGTCAAATTCATAGAAAGTAGAAGACTGGTTACCAGGTGACTGAGGGTAGGAAAGGAGTTCTTCTTTATTGGGTAGTTTCAGTTTGAGATGCTGAAAAAGTTCTGAGGGTAGATGGTGGTAATGACTGCACGGTAATGTGAAAGTATTTTATGCCACTAAATTTTACACTTAAAATTTGTTAAAATGGTAAATCTTGTATTTTACAACCAAAATTTGTTTTAATCAACATAATTTACCATATTCAGAAAATAAAAAAGAAAAACCATATGATTATCTCAATAGATATTAAATAAGATTTTACCAGCTTGAATACTCATTTACAACAAAAACAAAAAATTTTCAACTAACTAAGAAAAGAATTTACCCAGTCTTACGGACACCTATTTAAAAAACTACAGTTAACTTAAGTGTTGAAGCACTGAACATTTCCCCCCCTCACACTGGTAAGAGGGCAAGGGTGTCTACTTGCAGCAGTTCTACTCAACATGTTACCGAAGCTTTCAGATAGTACAATAATAATAATAAAGGTATAAAAATTGGAAAGAAAGTAAAACTACCCCTATTTGTGTGTGACATAATTATTAATGTAGAAAAATGCAGAAGAATTAAATAATTATGATTAATAAGTGTGTCTGCCAGGCCTTATAACAAAAAGTTAACATACAAAATTTTACTGTGTATCTATGTACTAGCAACGAACAACTGGAAAACAAAACTAAAAAAATTCCATTTATATTTGCATCATACAACATAAAATGTTGCTGATAAAGCTTCTAGAAAAACACATTAAAAACATCTTCACGACCTAGCAAAACTACTGAGAAAAGGCTTAAAAGCAGAATATATATACAAAAAAAAACCTAAAAGAACTCCTACAACTCAGTAAAAACAAAATCCAATGTTTAAAATGGATGAAGAACTTGAAAAGACATTTCAGAAAGGAAGATAAACAAATGGCTAATAAGTGCATGAAAATTCAAAGTGGTCAGTATTAATATTCATCACAGAAATACAAATTATAACCAAAATGAGAAACATAAATTAAAAGCACAAACTACATACTCACTAAGATGACTAAAATGTACAATACTGCAAACAACTGATTGCTGGTGATAATGTAGAGCAACACAAACTCCCATGTATTGATGGTAAGCAGGTAAAACAGCACATAAAGCTCTAGCTGTTTATTATAAGGTTACACCTATCCTATTATCCAGTGATTCCAATCCTAGGTATTTAATCAAGAGAAGTAAGTCCACAAAAGGCCTTATACAATAATGTTCTAGTTTATTCATAATAGTATGTCTGTTGACAAGTGAAAGAAACCATGTATTTCATAAAACAGACTACTTACTACACAGCAATAAAGAGAAATTAAATTCTGTTATGTACAACAACCTAGATGAATCTCAAAAACATTACAGTGAGTAAAAGATGCCAGGGATATTTATGGTCACTTAAATGTAAAATTCTAGAGTAGGTGACAGTAATTTATGTTTTATTTATTTAAAAAAAAAAAAAAAAAGCTGGACCCAGTGGTTCACACCTGCAATCCCAGCACTTTAGGAGGCCAAGGCAAGCAGATTGCTTGAGGCCATGAATTAGAGACCAGCCTGGCCAACATGGCGAAAATACAAAAATACTAAAAATACTAAAATTAGCCAGGCAAGGTTGCCACCTGTAGTCCCTCCCAAATGCCCGTAGTCCCAGTTTCTTGGAAGGAAAAGGCACAAGAATTGCTTGAACCCGGGAGGCAGAGGTCACAATGAGCCAATATCCACCACTGCACTCCAGCCTGGGTGACAGAGCAAGGCTCTGTCTCAAAAAAAAAAATAATAATAGCAAATGACTGGAGGACAAACCAGAAAGAGTCACTAAGGATCTTCCTGGGATAACAGAGATGTCCTCTATCTTGATAGGAGTGTTAAGTTACACTCATGTGAACATTTGTCAAAATCAAGCAGTTAGGTTTTGTGCATTACAATGTATGTAAATCTTACCCAAAAAAACTACTAAAAAATCTAGTGGAGGTAGGGGAGTAAACAGAGGTACCACTCAAACAAGAAATGGCAAAGTATTAATTGTCGACACGAAGTGATAGGTACATGGGAGTTCATTATACCATTTTGTTCACTTTATCTATGTTTGAAATTTTCCACGATTAAAGGTTTTAATAAAATAATTTCCCTTAATTCCCCCTCAGTGGAGGAAGAAAACTAATAATCACTGTCCTTCATACAAATTAAAATCTTCTAAGGAAGTCTCTAAACTTTCTTTTCTATACCAAACCATCCCTGTCCTTTACACTTTCTTCATATCCATTATAGTTACAGTTCACCTTGAAATCTGCCCATATTTTCTGTACCTTATTTATGTACTACTATGTAGTAGGGAGAAATAGACTGGAGCTAACACTTCATTAGCCTCTAGTACACGCCTTGCAGTATGCTATCTACTTTAAATAATTACCCATTTAAATCCCAAAACAGCATTTAGCATCTAAAACTTTAACCCTTAGAGTGACTATAGTTAACACTAATTGACTGTGTATTTCAAAATATCTAAAAGGCGGTAATTTGTATGTTCCTAGCATAAAGATAAATATTTAAGGGTTCCCAAGTACCCTAATTGGATTATATGAATGTATCAAATTATCACATGTACCCCAAAATATGTACATCTGTATCAATTTAAAAAATAAAAATGTTAATGTTTCTTTACTGATAGCCCTCACTAGATTTATGTTCAATGGCAACACTGATCTTATGTTGTTCACTATTCCTTCACATCAGGCACACAGCACATACTCAGTAAATACATGTAAATCAAACAATGAAAGAATATCAGAGCTCATAAGAACAGTGGTTCAGCTCTCTTTTTTGGTAGTGTAAATCATTTCTCATTCTAGCTATATCCAGCTTATTTTGCCTTTAATCTTACTGGCATCTATGTCAATTTAACAATTGTTTCAAGTATTTGTATTTGTTTAAAATAATAGAATAACCCATGTTTGAAAGTGTCACATTTTCTCTATTTATTCAAACATGTAATGTAGTAAATCAATTTATATATTTCAACAAGTCTTTAAATAATGTATTTTTTCATATGTGGTGTTACTTTTTCTGTTCATATTCATACAGATAAAGAAAAAAAAATCCTAACACTGTTTTTTAAGAGACTGGGTCTCACTATGTTGCCTGGCTTCCTAACGCATTTTGTCAGTCTCTTTTTTTGATAGTATCACCATCATCACAAAGCTGAAAAACCCCTAACAAATATTGAGAACTCAAAGTTCCTAACAGGTAAAGTTATAATTAAATTATTATTGAATTAATAACTACTGAGTTAATAACATTGAGCTGTAATATAACCAACCATAAATTTTACTTCAAAAGAATTCATCTAATAAACTAACCATTTATATAAACTTAAGATCAAATTGTTAGATTCCTTCAGTGAATCTAGGTTTGATCTCAGAGTATATTCTTCAGTAAACATCGAGGGTGTGGTTTATGAATAAAACTACCAATGCTTTAGATTAGAATTCGAGTTCTATCTCAATTTCAAAGAGTAAATTTTTTCATTCTTAAATAAAATCCTCAAAACTTCCATAAGTTAAAAAGTCTAAAAGAGCAGGAGGATGTTATTAGTGATATTATAAAATACAAAAACTGAGTGAAATAGTTGTTAACTAAAGTAAGTCGATGGCAAGTACTAGATGTTTCCTCCTTAGTTAAGCAAAATACTAAAGAAGCTGCTCATTCCAATGTTTCTGGACCAACTCAAAAAAATCTTTTAAAAAACTGTTTTAACATTCCAAGGGAGAAGGCAAAAGAGAAAGAGAAGCAAACTTCAGGAGAAACAAAAAAAAAATCACTCACAAAGAATGACAGTTTATATATATATATATATATATATATATATATATAACTTTATATATATATATAACTTTATATATATATATAACTTTATATATATATAAAGTTATATATATATATATAAAAAACTTTATTGTTTAAACATTTCACAAATGTCTTACATATATCATTTGCCACAGATTTAAATCCAAATTCTTCCAAATGTCATTTGATGTTTATAGATTATACATAACTTTAAAAAACATTTAATTCAAATGTTCCAAAGGCAGCAAAGGGCTGGAAAATAGAGGTTTCAAAGTAAATACTCATTTAGAGACACCAGCAAATAGATCTGACCTTTTCAAGTGGCTTTCCCGAAGAATTTCCAATCAGTTTCCAGTCATTCAAGACTTCTTCAACTTTGGAAATAAACCTAGGAAGCGGGGAAAAAGCTTCTAAATACAACAGCACACATTTTTTTCCTATTATTATACAACTTCTTTAAAAAGGTATTTTTATATTTTAACAATTTAACCAGAGAGCACTCAGTACATTTAGTATTGCTAGCTTAATTTATGGATATGGAGTAAGAAAAATATTATTTTATTCAAGTACTCTTAAGTTTTGATTCATTTATATCTATTGCTTACCTAACAAAACATTCTGGCTTCTACAAAATATAAATTAAGAATTAATGAATCAATATTGAAACAAATAAAACAAATCTGGACCACAAATAAAAACTGACCGACTAAAATGATACTACTAAAGATAATTATGGGCCAAGTGCAGTGGCTCATGCCTGTAATCCCAGCCCTTTGGGAGGCTGAGGTGGGCAGATCACCTGGGGATGGGAGTTCGAAACCAGCCCAGCACAAACGTAAAAAAAAAAATTAGCTGGGTGTGGTGGCGCACGTTTGTAATCCCAGCTACTTGGGAGGCTGAGGCATGCGAATCACTAGAACCAGGAAGCAGATGTGGCACTGAGTGGAGATCATGCAACTGCACTACAGCCTGGGCAACACAGTGAGATTCCATCTCAAAAATAAATAAGTAAAAAAAGTATGAAACCAATAATTTCTCTCCTACCCAAAATAACTGACTCTACGAATTTCCTTCCCTGATTTACCCCCCTCCCAACAAAAAAAGGAAAATATTATTTGCGAACTTGGCTCATAAAACTAAAACAAGTTTTAATGGACAGCTGACAAGAAATTACAAGTAAATTTGTAAACTTTAAGGAATATAATTGACAGATCATAAAACTATCACTAATCTTTAAATCTAATGATCAACAAGACCTACTAAAAAGAGAACTGAATTTTGACTAGCAACATGCTCAACATCAGTATATGAAAACTGTCAAGTCTCAAAGACACTTTGAGGAAACTCGTTATTACTCTAAGAAGCTGACTTCTTATATAAGCTAAGTATGATGCAATGTAAAAGGAACATTGCTCCCTAAACCCCTAGAAAGTACTGCTAGAGCACTTAAGTTAATTCTACTCAAACTGCATGCAAAGGCTGCAGATTTTTTCCTTCAGTGACATTATGAACTAATATTTTTATGTTTTAAAATAGTAATGATAAACCCAGTTATGATTCAACTGAGGCTTCTTAGTAATTCCTCTTTAAAATTAAATACAGTATTAATCATACACTAATTCATGGGGAGGGAGTCAGTGAAAAGGCAATTACTAGGTTTGAAAATGAGTGCTCTAGAAACAAGTTTACATGTTTACAAAAAAGAAAAAATTTAAATATATCCATAGGTGAGCAAAAATTTGCATGAAATGTATACTGCAGCCTCGTCCTCTCGGGCTCAAGCAATCCTCCCATCTCAGCCTCCTGACTAGCTGGGACTACAGATGTACATCACTACCCCCTGCTAGTTTTTGTATTTTTAGTAGAGATGGGATTTCACCATGCTGCCCAGGCTGGTCCTGAACTCCTGAGCTCAAGTGATCTGCCTGCCTCGGCCTCCCAAAGTGCTGGGATTACAGGCATGAGCCACCATGCCTGGCCAAGAATGTCTTAAAATACTAATTATATGAATACTGAATTCTATTAGTACTAGCTAAGAGACTTGGACTTTATCCTACAAGTATTGAGATTTGACTACAAAAATTAAGTACCTTTCTCCTTAAAAGCTCTCAGGAAATGAAGGGTCATTTCCTGATACCTTATTCTATATTAGGTTCCTTTGCTATCCACTCTTATAAGACTAGGTTTCTTTCCTTTCTTAGTTTTTACATAAATTTGCAATTACAGACCTATATTATTTGTGTCTGTACTGCACTAAACTGTACATTTAATAAGAGCAGAAACCGTACCTGTTTTACTAACCACCACATCCCTAAATCCCTAATGTGCACTGTGCTTGACACATGGGCATTCAATAAACATTCTGTCAATGAACAAATGATAAAAAGAGTCATGGGCTTCTACACAGTTCTCTCAATAAATTATCTATATAGTTCATAACATGCTGTACTGACAAGAACTTTCATTCAAAATTAAACTCAAGGTTTGAGACTTCAAAGTCTTAACATTTTTTCCCATGAATTGTAAAATGCACACTACAAACAATGTAAAAGCCAAAAACCAAATTTTCTATTTTGCAATAGTTCTTATAACTGCATTAACAATTATTTCCATATGCAGATCTTTAGCTTAATATTCCACTTCAGGATATTTTTAATATTTAACTAGGAGAAAGTGATCATTTTTCCATTCGAAACTCTGATGTTTCCTCATCCCCACCCTCCAAGATTTAAGTTACATTTTTCCAACAACCTTCAAGACATCAAATTATTTCAAACTCAACAGGTTCAAAACTGCAATCCTCTCACTTTGACACTTCCTTATCTCCATTCTTTCAGGCAAAAAACTGCAGTTCATGTTTGATTTTTCCCATTCTTACAGATCATTAAGTTTATTACCTAAGTCTTCTCTGAAATATTTTACAATCCTCCCTTCTAGCCCCTTTCTCTCCAGTCCCCAAATCACCATCCTAATTATGAATCAAGTTAAGTCTCCCACCATTATTCTACATCATATCCTAAAACCACTCTCATAATATCACCTGGCCACTCTAATATCAAGGGTCTCTCACTATTGTCTTAAGCAGTGGTTCTTTCTAAGTGTGGTCTCCTGACCAGCTGCATCTGAATTACCTGAGACCATGTTATAGAAGCAAAAATCCCCCACCTCAGACCTACAGAATCAGAAACTCTGAGGATGGGCCCCAGCAATCTATGACTCAGATGTACATTAAAGTATGAGAGAATCACTGGTCATAGGAATACCGAATCTGGATTCCTATATTTAGTTTGGGAAGCTGTCCATAACCCAACTCCATCTTCCTCATTAACCTATTTCCCTTCAATAACAGTCTTCAGGCCAGGCACAGTGGCTCATGCCTGTAATGCCAGCAATTTGGGAGGCAGAGGCAGGCAGATCATGAGGTTAGGAGTTTTAAGACCAGCCTGGCCAAGATGGTGAAACCCCATCTCTACTAAAAATACAAAAATTAGCTGGGAATGGTGGCGCACGCCTGTAATCTCAGCTACTCAGGAGGCTGAGGCAGGGAATTGCTTGAACCCAGGAGGCGGAAGTTGCAGTGGGCTGAGATCATGCCACTGCACTCCTGCCTCGGTGACAGAGCATGACTGTGTTTCAAAAAAAAAAAAAAGTCTTCACTCTAGTGAAATTTCTTCATTAAGTCCTTTGAAAGGTTCATTCTCACCTATGTCCCTGCCCATGTCAGTCCATTCTTATGTCCAACCACTTCCCACTTTCAAGGCCCAGCTCATTTCCTATCTTTTCTATGAAAATATCTCCAACTATTGTAGTCCACAATATCCCCCCATCTAAATAATAATTATTTTAATTATTATGTTTATAGTAGTACCAATTGGCTTACATTTTAACTATTTGCTGTTTGTTGTTTTTTTAAAAAATATATGCGTTGGCCGGGCGCAGTGACTCACGCCTGTAATCCAAGCACTTGGGAGGCCAAGGCAGACGGATCACCTGAGGTCGGGAGTTCATGACCAGCCTGACCAATGTGGTGAAACCCCGTTTTAAAAAAATAAAAATAAAAAAAGAGAAAAATATATATATATGGGTCAAGTTTCTGCTTTTCCCTTTGTGTGTGTGTGTGTGTGTGTGTGTATACATATATATATACACACATATACACATATATATATATGTGTGTGTATATATATATGTATATATAGCTCTAGATACCCAGTATCTGCTCAATGAAGTCTTGTCAGTGTGGTTATGTCTTACTGACACTTTTATGAAGGGTACCACAAGTCTAACTATTATTCCAACAAAGGCCCTTTATATTTTCCTATGCCACCTAATGACATGAAAACCACAAATTTCCTCTCCCAACCAGAAAGATTATCAAATGTTGTAACAACATAAACACTGACTTCAACATCCAGAAAACTGAAGGGTTTCTGTGACACTTAACAGAAACCTTCTTGATCTTAGCTATCTCTCCTCCACAAACGTGGCTTTCAACTCATTTCAGTGATACAACAGTTTCACCCAGACAGCTGTTCATCTGAGTTTGACAGGCACAGGAAGCCTGGGCACAGTACCCACTGAAATGTAACAACTTGAATCAAAGCGTTCCAAAGCCATATGCAGACTTTTTAAAAAGGTTATTCTAAAAGACAGGATGGGCCAGGCGCGGAGGGTCACGCCTGTAATCTCAGCACTTTGGGCAGCCAATGCTTGAGCCCAGGAGTTCAAGACTAGCCTGGGCAACACAGCGAGATCTTTAAAAAATTAGCTGGGCGTGAAGGCGCGTGCCTGTTGTCCCAGCTCCTCCCGAGGCTAAAGGGGGAACTTCACTTGAGCCTAGGAGTTCCAGGCCACAGTGAGCTATGACCTTGCCATTGCACTCCAGTCTGGGTGACAGACTGAGACCTTGTCTCCAAAAATAAATAAAAATAAAAAATTTAAAACAGCATGGAGATGTTCGGAGTATGGACCATCACCAATACTCTGAAGAAAGACTTCCTCCTGAAAAGGGTATACCAATGTAGAGGGGATGGGGTGGGAGAAGCACCTGCGAGGTTTACGCTTAAGATAATGAGTTAAACGGTAATGAAAACCGGAACGGTAGTTGCAGCCTCGGAAATTGTTCTTGCCAGTGAGTAACAACCAGAAAACCAAAGTCTAAGGAAAGCGGTAAGACAGGAGAAAACAAAAACTTTGAGAACCTTAGCCTCAAGGATTGGCTGACGGGGGCGGGCCTGGGCTTGTCAGACACGAGACGCGGAAGCAGCTTGTGGCTGACCAGAGAAGAGAGGAGGAGGAGACCCGAGACCCATGGTATTACCGTTCCCGCAGAAGTGGCGTCACTTGTGGTGTGTCTGGGGTCAGGGAAGCAGCTAGGGGACGCCGAGGCTCATGGAGCTGGTAACCAAAGATGCTATTCACTCACCTTTCCCATTCCGAGGCAGTGGTGAAGTCCGTGATCTCAAATACCTCGGATTCGGGCTGCAGGAAGGAAAAGGAAAGAAAAAGAAATTAAGCCCCAAGGCGACGACACGGAGGAACGAATTTAGATAGTAACGAGGATTAAGTAGGGAGCAAAAAAACTAACCTCACTGTCAGCAGCCATCTTGAGGAGCGCCGGGCCGGGCGCTAAGGCTGCCGGGAAGACGAGCGGAAGAGCCTGGGAAGGAGGGTGGTGCGCTGCCCTGGGCAGGGGGGTATGGGCGGGGCTCCTCGTGGCCCCGCCCCCTGCTCACGAGTCTTGCCCTGCTAAGAGACGTGTGCTGTTTTTTCGCCCAGGGCTGGAAGATTTTAGTCCGCCCTCAGCTGGTTTAATAAAACTCCGCTCTAGCTGGTTTAATAAAATTTGAAAATTTCCTGTAAAGTAATGAATACAGAAAGGGAACAGAAGCAAGGCGGTCGGACAAGAGCCTAAACTCATGTGAATAAGATTGTATCAAAAAACCTAAAGCATGTTGGGTTTTTCATTCAACCCATTTGTAGTTAGTACCAGTTGACTTACATTTTAACTATTGGGTTTGTTTTCATTCAACCTCTATTGATTAATTCCAAGGCACTAAGCTAGGTGCTGTAATACCACTTCTACCCTCCGCTCCCTGTCCCCGCAATAACTTGCCCAGTTGATTGACATGAAATAAAATCATCATACTAGTTACCTGGTTTCTGGGAAGAGCAACATGGTGTTCAAAAAACGTTTCATTTTTTTAAGCTGTTGAAGATCAGAAAGGGTGTCAGCTAGCATTAAGAATTATATCTCTTACTGAAATATAGACTAATGAAATGCTGCCACATCTGGGGTTTGCCTCAAAGTAATAAGGAAAAGAAATGAGTAAGGCTAGGAATGAAATAAAAGATATGAGTGGATAATTGTTTAAACCAGTGGTAATACTATTTCCTCTACTTTTGCTTAGGTTTGAATGTTTACATAATTAAAAGTTTTTAAAAATTTAATCTCGTTTAATGAGTTTTGCAATCCACAGAGGTAATTTGGAGGTGGGGAACTAGGAGATTCAGCTTTAGTGATAAAAATAATAATTATTATTATTATTATTGAGATGGAGTCTCACTCTATTTCCCAGGCTGAAGTCCAGGGCACAATCTCCGCTCACTATAACCTCCGCCTCTCAGGCTCAAGCGATCCTCCCACCTCAGCCTGCCAAGTAGCTGGGACCACAGCCACAAGCCACCATGCGTGGCTAATTTTTTGTATTTTTGGTAGAGATGGAGTTTTGCCATGTTGCCCAGCCTGGTCTTGAACTCCTAAGCGCAAGTGATCTGCCCCCCTTCGCCTCCCAAAGTGCTGGGATTATAGGTGTGAACCACCACACCCAGCCAAAAATTATTAATCTTAAAATAAGGATGAAAGATATAAAAAATTTGGTGATGTAGGTAGACCAGATGAGGAGACTAAAGGTCAGAAGAATTTTGACAACAGGTTGTTACTGCCAGTGCCAAGCCTTGAACTCCTGTTTCTTGATGATCCTTGTGGTTTCTATCCACTACACTAGTGAGGAAGCATGGGTTGCTATTGCAGCAATCTTTCCCAAAACATCTCAACTTGCACCTTTACTCATTTACAGGCATTCATGAAACACCTACTATAAGCCAATCACTATGCTAGGCTCCAGGGATATGAAAAGGTATTATAGGTACAGAATTTGACTTCAAATAACTCAGGGTCTTGTAGAGAAACTGGAATTTTGCTGCATGAGCAGAGAGAAGTGCCACAGACGTCAACATGGCTATTAGCAATGTGGAGGTCAGTGGTAACCTTGACAAGAATAATTTTGGAGGAGAGCTGAAGGATAAGATAGAGGCAAGCGAGTTAGGGGTAGGGAAGCCTTCTAAGCAGAAGAAATAACTTATCCAGAGGCTCAAAGGTAGAAAAGTCTGATTCATCTAATGAACTGAAGGAATAGCTTGCACCTAAAGCACAGTGTTTATGATAAAGTTGAAGAGATTGGCATGAGCCAGATCACATAGGGCCTTCTACACCAGCGTTGGACTTTCTTTTAAGTACAATGGAAGTCACTAAAGTGTTTTAAGCAAGAGAGGAATGTGATCCAGTTCACATTTTGCAAATATCTGGATGCTACATGAAGAATACATGGGAGGGGCCAAATGAAGAAGAAGGAATAGCGGGAGACCATTAAAACATCCAGTGAGAGAGGGTGGAGAGGCTTTGACCACAGTGGTCAACAGGAAAAGCGAAGTAATTTGGTATGACCTTTTGGAGATAGGTCAGACAGGACTTGCTACTGTATTGAATTCAGGGATAAGGGAAAGGTAAGAATCAAGGATAATTGTCAGATATTTGGCCTAAGCAACTGTGTGAAGATGGTGCCATTTCCAAAGATGGGGAAAAGTAGAAGGAGCAAGAAAACAAAAGTTGAGTTTGGCAGATGTTAAGTTTGACAACCTTGTAAGATAGTTTAGGGGAGATGTCAAGGAGAAAATTAATTGTAGGAATAGGACTCAGAGGCAGGACCTCGGGTTGAGATGGTATTTTATACAATCAGGAGGCGAAGAAAAAAATAAGTATCAAAAATTAAAAAAAAAGAAAGAAAGAAAGAAAAGAGATGGTATTTTAAATCACAAGCCTAGGTGAAGTGATTCCAGAAAAGAATATAGAAAGAGAAGTGGCACCTCATATAAAACCCTGAAGAAATTCTATATTTAGAGAATTGATAGAGGGAAAAATATCAAGCAAAGAGAGAGAGGAAAGAAGTGGTCAGAGAAGTAGAAGGCAAAGAAAGAAAGAGTGATGGTGGAGAACCCAAAGAAGGAAACTATTTCAAAAGGTGAATATGGACTGCTGCTGAAAAAGCAAGTAGGAGAGAAATGTAGAGCCTAGGATGATTGGTGGCTGTTTTTTTGTGGGTTTTTGTTTGCCTTTAGAACAGAGAATAGACCTATTGGTATGCTGGTGGAAGTACTCTAGGAGAGAGAGAGATTGATGGCGAAGAGGAAATGGGAAAGCTGAAGGAAACAATTCTTAATAAGGTGAGAGGAAAGGAAATTCACAGAGCTGGTAGTCACACAACTCCAAGGGACACTACTCACATTGTGTTCTGAAGTCTTGCTTCAGGAAGTGCCACCCGCAGAGAACACCTCGTGAATCACACCCCCTGGAGTTGTGCGTCTGGCCAGTGGAGGAATTCAGAGCCCAAGTAGCAGGAGGGAGTGAAGCATACGTGCTGAGGTTGGCCTTTTTTGAGAAGAGAAAGTAGGAAAGGAAAAGATGGGTACAGACTTAGAGAGATTTGTGCATATAAAAGGAAAAGAGTTTCTTGTTCCCTTACATTTTAAGGTTCTCACCAAGTGAAGTAAGTCCTTGGGTTTTAAGGTCAGATAGATCTGGGTTCAGTCATTTATTAACTGTATGACTTTGGGAAAATTCCTTAACTCCTCTGAACCTGTTTCTCCAATAGTAAAATGGGACTTGTAATACCTATTTCTACATAGGATTGTGGCAAAGATTAAGTTCTGTGTTCATATGTAAAATGGTTAGCATAATGTCCTGGCATGTAATAGATGATCAATTATCGTAGTCACATTTATAATGAATGTACCAGGAAAACCAGGAAGTGCTACTCACATGTAAGGCATTACTGTTTTTCCTTCTGGGTTAGCCATGAAGAAGTTTCAATACATAAAAAAGTCAGAAACTAAAAAAATCACAAAGGCTTCATTACATGAAGTTAAATTTTAGAAGCTGTATGAAGCCTATCAGGTTGCTAGGTAAAGTTTTCTTCTAAGATATTTTTGGCTCCTTGTCTTCTCCCTGGAGAAATATTTAAAATAACTTATTTATTAAACCAAAGTGAGAAGCCAGGATGCTAATGATGTAAAATGTCCAGGGGAGACATACTTTTATTAGATTTTACTGATTCACAACACAGAAAAGATTCTGTTTCTTCAGTATTAAGAGCGATTTTGCTACACGTCCAAAGGCAAGGGCTTTTCCACGCAATTGTGCATTTCCTTTCTAGCATAATTTAGTTATTTTGAGGTGTTACCAATAATGGCCACAGGGAGATAGTTGGACGCATAGGCAATTTAAGAAATTAGAAGCCTGGAAAAATCACCCTCAGCTTAGTCCTCAGAGGAATGTGGGGGCATAACAGTTTAATTAGATCTTAGTTATAAAGCAAACATTGTGAAAGGAGCAACAACTATGAGACTGATTACAACATCCTCATCTATCTGGACGGCCCTTTGTGCAGGGAGAATCAAGAATTCTCTATAGGCTGGGCGTGGTGGCTCACGCCTGTAATCCCAGCACTTTGGGAGGCCAGGGCAGGTGGATCACCTGAGATCAGGAGTTCGAGACCAGCCTGACCAACATGGTGAAACCCTGTCTCTACTAAAAATACAAAAATTAGCCAGGTATGGTGGCGCGTGCCTGTAATCCCAGCTACTTGGGAGGCTGAGGCAGGAGAATCACTTGAACCCAGGAGGCAGAGGTTGCAGTGAGCTGAGATCGCACCACTGCACTCCAACCTGGGCAACAGAGCGAGACTCCATCTCAAAAAAAAAAGAGAAGATGCTGCTATGAGAACCAGTGCAATAGAAGGTGCAGCTGGAAAAGGAAGACTTGTATGACAATAAGAAACTCTTCAGAGAAAAATTCTCTAAATCAGAATTATCCAGACAGCATTTTTTCATTTGGTAATATTTTTTTTCGATGTCCACTGTCATGGCCCTATGGTCAGTCCTATGGAGGGATTCAAAGAAGAATCCCTGAGTATTGGGTTCTCATAATCTGAGCATCTAGAGATAAGATGTAAATAACTATATATGCTTTAGAAAGGGATGCATGATGGCTATCCAACTTCTTAAAGCTCTTTGTAAAATCAATGGCAAAAAAAAAAAAATTCAAGGACTTTTCAGAACACACACATAATACCTTATATGCTTAAAAAAAAAGTAGGCCAGGCCGGGCGCAGTGGCTCACACCTGTAATCCCAGCACTTTGGGAGGCCAAGATGGGCAGATCACCTGAGGTCGGGAGTTCGAGACCAGCCTGACCAGCATGGAGAAACCCATCTCTACTAAAAAATACAAAAAATTAGCTGGACATGGTGGTGCAATCCCAGCTACTTGGGAGGCTGAGGCAGGAGAATGGCTTGAACTTTGGAGGCGGAGGCTGTAGTAAGCTGAGATTGCACCATTGCACTCCAGCCTGGGCAATAAGAGCAAAACTCTGTCTCAAAAAAAAAAAAAATAGTCCAGTATTTATTGAACCAGAAACCAGTATAGTCACCCAGGCAAGATATTTCCAAAGAATTTATTTTTTTTCTTTTTTCAGGTCAGATGGGTAATGTGCTATGTTGTAACAAGGGTCAAGGGTGGCACATCTCACACATGCACCTGAACACCCAATCATCATGCTCATGAGCTACAAAAGGATCACGAAGCTCCACAGAATTTCAAGAGAAGTGATGCAACCTTCATTCACTCATCAGTCATTCAGTCATTTCTTCATTCAGAAAATATTTCTTAAAAGCAGCTGCTATGTGCCTAGCACCGTTCCAAAAACTGGGAAACGAAAATATAAAAACAAGGTGCCCTGCCCTCAGGAAGTTTCAAATATAAAGTAATTGAATTCTTCTAAATGGTAATATCAAGTCAAGAGCAGCTAGTTTCAGTCCTTAAGTGGGTAATTTGTTGTCTGGAAGGTTCGAATAAGGCATAACTGCTAACAGGTTGATGTAGTTTGCTCAAGTTTATGTGTTTGTAGTTTTAAAAAGTATTTTAATAGATCTTGAACTCAGAATGTGAGAAACAAAATAGTTAATTGAAGAGTCATGGGAATTACATATGAGTTTAGAGAATAAGCATGTTCTGCTAAGCATGTACATGTGAGCATATATCTATGTACAACTAATTACTGCATTTTACACAGACATATTCTTATTTAAACTCTAATCTTTCCTAATTCAGGATGGTGAACTACTCTACCTGCAGATGATTAAAAATGAGGCTGAGCATGGTGCCTCACACCTGTAATCCCAGCACTTTTGGAGGCTGAGGCGGTCAGATCACCTGAGGTCAGAAATTTGAGACCAGTCTGGCCAACCTGGTGACACCCTGTGTCTACTAAAAATACAAAAAAATTTAGCCAGGTGTGGTAGCGCTCACCTGTAATCCCAGCGTACTTGGGAGGCTGAGGCACAAGAATTGCTTAAACCTGGGAAGCGGAGGTTGTAGTGAACCAAAATCATGTCACTGCACTCCAGCCTAGGCAACAGTCTCAAAAAAAAAAAAAAAAAGGCAAAATTTTAGACCTAATCCTATCTTCATCTGTTTTCTATTGCTTATCACAAAATACCTGGAAACTGGGTTATTTACAAAGAAAGAAATTTCTTATAGTTACGGAAGCTGAGAAGTTCAAGGTCAAGAAGGCATCACATGGGGAGGGGACTAAGTGTGCTAGCTTAGATCTCTTCTTCCTCAAAGCCACTCCCATGATGACCCATTAATCCATTAACCTATTAAGTGATTAATCTGTAAGTGGATTAATCCATTCATGAGGCCAGAGAACTCATGATCTAATCACCTCTTAAAGGCCCCACCTCTTACATAGCCACATTGGAAATTAAGTTTCAACATGAATTTTGGAGGGAACATTCAAACTATAGCATGGACTTTCTTTTGTGTCACATTGCTCTGAGTCCCATTACTTTCACAACAATAACATCTCCAAATGCTTACTGATCTGCTCCTCAGATTTCTTTTAACATTCACTTTAGTCTAGTTACTAACGTTTAAATAGTTCCATCTCTACTGCTTCTGCTATGCTGCTGCAGCTGGTCTTGCATTTTCCATTTATGTTTGTTCTTTGGAGATACTTATCACTGTTTATCACCAAAGGTACAGCCTGGGAATCTATTTTACATTAAATTATTTAAGTAGATACAAGTAATAGGAATTTCTTCTCACTGTAAAAAGTTCAAATGGCTGGGTGTGGTGGCTCACACCTGTAGTCCCAGCACTTTGGGAGGCTGAGGCAGGCAGATCACCTGAGGTCAGGAGTTCGAGATCAGCCTGACCAACATGGAGAAACCTTGTATCTATTAAAAGTACAAAATCAGCCAGACATGGTGGTGCACACCTGTAATCCCAGCTACTTGGGAGGCTGAGGCAGAAGAATTGCTTGATCTGGGAGGTGGAGGTTGTGGTGAGCCAAGATCGCACCATTGCACTCCAGCCTGGGCAACAAGAGCAAAAATCTGTCTCAAAAAAAAAAAAAGTCCAACACAAACTGGCACAGACTGCCAAATTGGTTAAAAAGCCAAAACCCATCGGTGTGCTGTATCCAGGAAAGCCATCTCACAAAATTATGGAAATCCATCTCACATGTAAGGATACACATAGGCTCAAAATAAAGGGATGGAGGCAGATTTTCCAAGCAAATGGAGAGCAAAAAAAAGCAGGAGTTGCAATTCCCATTTCTGATAAAATAGACTTTAAAGCAACAAAGATCAAAAGAGACAAAGAAGGACACACCTAATGGTAAAAGGATCAATGTAACAAGAAGAAATAACGATCCTAAATATATACGCACCCAATACAGGAGCACCCAGATACATAAGGCAAGTTCTTAATGACTTACAAAGAGACTTAGACTCCCACACTATAATAGTGGGAGACTTTAACACCCCATTGTCAACATTAGACAGATCGAACAGACTTTCTGTTAATTTTCTATTAACAAGGATATCCAGGACTTGAACTCAGACCTGAAACAAGCAAACCTAACAGACATTTACAGAACTCTCCACCCCAAATACACAGATACACATTCTCCTCAGCACCACATCACACCTACTCTAAAACTGACCACATAATTGGAAGTAAATCGCTCCTCAGCAAATGCAAAAGAAAAGAAATCATAACAGTCTCTCAGACCACAGTGCAATCAAATTAGAACTCAGGATTAAGAAACTAACTCAGAACCACACAACTTCATGGAAACAGAACAACTGGCTCTTGAATGTTGACTGGATAAACAATGAAATGAAGGCAGAAATAAAGATGTTCTTCAAAACCAACGAGAACAAAGACACAACATACCAGAATCTCTGGGACACATTTAAAGCCGTGTCTAGAGGAAAATATATAGCAATAAATGCCCACATGAGAAGCAAGGAAAGATCTAAAATTGACACCCTATCATCAAAATTGAAAGAGCTAGAGGAGCAAGATCAAAAAAACTTGAAAGCTAGCAGAAGACAAGAAATAACTAAGATCAGAGCAGAACTGAAGGAGATAGAGACACAAAAAACCCTTCAAAAAATCAATAAATCCAGGAGCTGGATGTTTGAAAAGATCAACAAAATAAACAGACCACTAGCCA
>CAUYLG010011355.1:0-21020 GCA_963573385.1 Cacajao melanocephalus | reverse complement strand
GGGCGCCGGCAAAACAGCTGTGCCGGCCAAAAGAGTCGCGCTGGCGACACGTGTGGCTCCTCCGCCGGGAATCTCCCAGTTTGTGGGCCACAGAAATTCGTCTGAAATTGCGGCGCCCACTTGCTCTCTGTGCTTTCACTGGGAGCTAGAATCCTGGGCTGTTGTTAATCAGGCATTTTGGATCTCTCCGCCCGGTGATGAAGTTTTTTCTGCTTCTTAGTTTTCCTTTGGCGTACGCCCCTTCCCCACACAGCTGGACCTTCCCGGTTCAGCTGTGCTTACTGTGAAACTCTCAGTCCTCAGCGCTTCCAATTGCTGTTCTCCTTGTGGGGACGGGACCAGCCGAGCCAGAGTCGTCCCGTATACTCGCGCCGAGAAGCGCCGTGCTCGGGCGCCGGCAGACTAGCCGCGCCGGCCAAAAAAGTCGCGCTGGCGACCCGTGTGGCTCCTCCGCCGGGAATCTCCTAGTCTGTGGGCAACAAGAATTCGTCTGAAAGTGCGGCGTCCACTCGCTCTCTGCGCTTTCACTGGGAGCTACGACCCTGAGCTGTTGTTAATCGGCCATCTTGGATCTCTCCCAGGCATTTGCACATGAGAATTTTTCTTAAGAACGTTCCCTGACTCAATTTGTCTGGGTTTTCATTACAAGTGAATTCATTTTAATTCTGATAACTTTCACAATGTTTAGAATGTTGTCCCCTTTGCTCTACCAAGATCCACGGGAATAATGCCAATAGCCTACGACCTGCTCTCACAATTATACTCTGATTTAGTTAAACACTAAAAATTCAAACTGAACAAAAAAATTAATTAATTATAAAATTAATTTATAATCTTGACACCAATCAATAGAATACTATAATGTGTTCATGTTGGGGTAAGACTGGAGTAAGTTAAGCAGGGCTTTAACTTCATGTCTTTATCATGCAAAAAATAAACAAACAAACACAAAAATACCTGAATTTTAGTAGTGTAAGAATAAACTCATTGAATAGGAATAGACTTTTTAATGAAATTCATAAATATGAGCTAGTCCGTTTATTTTTAAATGTTGGTATCTATATTATATTGTGACATATCACCATATTATCAAGATATTACAGAAAGCCACTGATATACTCTAACTAGGTATATAGCTTTACAATTTTTGAATATGTAATTTGGTTTAGGTATCTCACATGTGTTAAGACACTTCATTTTTATAAGAAATCCTTGAACAGCTGACTAGTGTTGACTTTCCCATTGACTCTCCCACATTCATTTTTTTTCTATCAGGTGACCACACAGAATATTCTCTGAGAAACCATCCTCTACTATTATGGATCATGTGGTTTGCATGGGATTGATCTGAGCTCCCACTGTAATAATAAGTCTAAAGTCAGTTTAATTCAGTCAGCTTGAACATTTTCTGGACATGAGGATTTTTTTTTTATTTTCAGAGAGAT
Source organism: Cacajao melanocephalus (assembly GCA_963573385.1). NCBI lineage: Eukaryota > Metazoa > Chordata > Mammalia > Primates > Pitheciidae > Cacajao > Cacajao melanocephalus. The sequence goes on along the minus strand of CAUYLG010011355.1, from coordinate 19,575 downwards.
GACCAAATTAATTAGATTAAAAGATATAAGATTATTAATACCGTGACTCTAAAAAGGGTGAAGATTATCCCTCATAACTTACTATCAAAACTGTGAAACTTGGTGCTGTCATGAGGCAAGGTCGTTTAACAATAAAATTTAAAAAGCCAAGAAGTGTAGATTAAACAGAGTCTGAATTAATATTATTTGAATCTACTGGATCAAAGTACATTTGAAGGCAAGTCTGCACAAAGACTATCAGTTTCATAAGCCAATAAACTATTTTTCTTTCTTTCTTTCCTTCTTTCCTTCCTTTTCTTCCTTCCTATTTTGTCTTTTCTAAAAATTAAATGTAGTTTGAATTAAGTATTTTGTTTCTTGCAAATAAAAGATTCCTAAAAATTACAAAATATTTAATGTGCATCTTTATCTCCATACTGAAATTTTAAAAAATTTGTTACTTGGCAAATATTAGACAGACATTGGCAGAACTGATTTTAAAATCTTCAAAAAATGGCTCCAAAATCTAAGTTCATTCCTGGATACTACAGGCACTTTTCGTTGTTAATTAAGCCTCACTAGGGCTGATCGGGGCAGAAACTTGTCTTCTGACAAATAATCTAACTATTTTCACAATACCAAACATGTTAAACAGATGCCATAAAAAATTAATAAATGTAAGCCACATATGTAGCTGTCTAACAGATGTTTATTTTTAATCTCTTTTTCTCCTACTATTTAGCTTCTTTACCCTTTTGTTTATGCACATGATCTGAAGATATCTCAGGGTTCTTTGATGTAATATAGTTTTAAAAAATAAAAATATGCCCACATTTAGCACATTAAAATTTCAAAGTAGATACTTACAAAAATTTAGCCCCTTTACCTTTTACATAAAGCATTCCATTGAAAAAACCAATCCTATTTCCCTTTTCCAATTATATAGAATTGAAATAAGACATAGTGATGATGTTTGGCAGAATATAATACCTCAAATCATAAGCATTCATGATAATAATAAAGCAGAATTGATTTTTAAGCTTAAGGTACTAAAGAAGCAATTTTCCAAAGTCTATAATAATTAAGCTAGTTTCACTTCTTAAATACCTAACGTAGAGGACAGGACAATGGATGCAGCAAACCACCATCATGGTGGTATACCTATGTAACAAACCTGCATGATCTGCACATGTACCCCAGAACTTAAAGTATAATAAAGAAATTTTTAAAAAAGATCTGATTTGATTTAGAAAACTACAAAAAAAAATGTAGCTTTGTAATCACACTCAGAAGATTAAACATCTGCTACCTTAAAGACACCATTGCTTTAAAAAAGTAGTGCATTATCTCTCACTTGTCATTTTTATTTATTTATTTTATATAGAGATGGGGTCTCACTTTGCCCAGTCTGAAGTGCAGTGGCATGATCATGGCTCACTGCGGTCTTAAACTGTTGAACTCAAGTGATCTTTCTAGGCTCAGCCTCCCCAGTAGCTGGGACTACATGTGTGAGCCACCATGACTAACTTTTATGTATTTTTAATATAACCAATATATAACAAACACAGTGTTTCAGAATGACTTGGCCTGTTTTGTTTTATTAATTAGTAACATGTAGTTGGTAAATTGTGCATCTTATATTGCAAAGAATAACTAAAACCACCTTTGAGATAAATAAATAAAGAAATAGCAAAAAAAAAAAAAAATCCAGAAGGGAGATATATTTTGAGTTTAACTAATGTTATAAATCCATTCACCTACACAAATACAATAAACTTGAGGAGATTTGAGCCTAAAAGGGAAACAATCAATTTTACGTTTATAGCCAGAATTCTTTTTTAAAAAAGCCTTTAAAAAACAAGCAAACAACACACTAAAAAAAGACTATCTCTCAGTCATTTTGTAATTAACAAAATATTCTTTCTCCCTAAATCCCAAAAGTTTCTTAAAACATTTTGACATGTGATGTATTTATGGCATCAAGAATTCTTGTCCCTTATTCTTTAAAATACCAAAAATAGAATTAAGGAAGAATGTAAACAAACTATTTTTTACATAAAACAGCTTATTTTTATTGTGAAAACATTTGACTGGGCTTCTAGAATCTAGATCATTTGCTACATGAAGAAAATGTCTAAAAATTATTTTAAATGTATATATTTAAATTTTTGAAATTGTTATCTTTAACCATGTTCTATATGATACCTGAACTTAGAAATATAACTTTTTACAGAAAAAATAGAAAATACAGTATTATTATACACATGATTATTTTCTTCTGCCTTCTAGTTTAATTTTACAATAGTGAGTAATTTAAAAATTTGATCTCCATCAAAAGTTAAAATATTATATCTCTGTATATAAAAGAATCAAACAAAAAATTTGAGGATTTCAATTGGAAATAACAAAAGCAATAACAAAAATAATTGACACTGTTGATTGTTCTAAAAATTTGAAAAGTATTTCCTATGGTGTTACAGTATCTTAGGGCATTCACAATAGCTTAAATGTTTAAACAGTTGGAATGATATCCATGATTCAAATAAATATAGAAAGTTATAGGTTGATCATAGTAATTCCATACAATGTGTATGTGAAAACATGGAAAAGTATTTAACTTTATTTGATTCATGAACAACTAGTTTAGATTGTACTGCAGATAGATTATGTCAAATATTTTGTCAACCTGAGCAACTTTTGCTTAGAAGAGGCCAGATTTCAAACCAGCATTTTTGCTTACATCAGAACTAGTATACTCATAATTCACAACTTACCAATATCACATATTAAAGTGTTATTCCAAGATAACATCTAACATCTTTTCAAATTTTTAGTTTTCCTTTACTTCATAACTGTTTATACTTTTTCGTTACAGTAAGTAATTAAGAGAACTTTACGTTTATGAGAAATTAGCCTAGGCATATCGATTAAGACAAAAAAAAAAAAAAAAGGAGTGCTTTAAGTAAAGCCTGAAAACTTTGCTTCCATGAAGACCTCACATTAAGAAAAAATATATTTCTTTTTCACAAAGGTGCTTCCATTTCTTCAGTCTAAGTTAAAGACCGAAGCTTTTGGCTAAGAAGTTGAGACAAGACAGAATTCAAATTTTTTTTTTTTTTTTTTTTTGAGACGGAGTCTCACTTTGTCACCAGGCTGGAGTGCAGTGGATCAATCTCAGCTCACTGCAACCTCTGACTCCCTGGTTCAAGCAATTCTTCTGCCTCGGCCTCCCGAATAGCTGGGATTATAGGCACATGCCACCATGCCCAGCTAACTTTTGTTCTTTTAGTAGAAATGAGGTTTCGCCATGTTGGCCAGGGTGGTCCTGATCTCCTGACCTTGAGATCCGCCAGCCTCGGCCTCCCAAAGTGCTGGCTTACGGGTGTGAGCCACCGCTCCCAGCCCACAATTCAAATATTACAGGTCTAACACTGTACTTATCTTGCCCTTGAAACCTGTGTCACCCACAGACTTCTCAGTTAATGATAACTCCATCTCTTCTCGTTGTTTTAAGTCCAGATGTTTTTTGTCACAGCCCAAATGCAATTAATTAGAAAACCCTGCTTCTCCTATCAAAGACACATCCAGATTCTGATAACTGCACATTACCTACATGGACTATCCCCTAATGGTCCAAACCCCAAGCCCAGGCTGTTGCACTAACCACCTGTGGGTTTCCTTGCTCCCACCAAACCCCTATAAACCTAGTTTATTATGGGGAACTCAGGTCTCACAGTAACTTGGTGACCCATTGTTATGCATTTATTTTTTACTAAACTTTAGTAGCCGGCAAAAAGCTGTTTCTGAAAAGAGTAGTTTTCTGCAGAGAATGGCAAGGCTTTGCTCCAAATAGCATCTATATCTGTGACTGGAACTTCAAGCAGTATTGGATATACAGGATCACATGGCCCAAACAGCAGGGCAGCTTGCACAGCAGCCCGGAACTGTGGTAAAGCTTTATAGTGCTCTAAACCTCACTCAGAAGTGCACCTTTCGAGTCACTCAGTAAATGAGCTGAAGTAAAGTACCCAAATATTGGCTCCAAAATCCAAATAGGTTTACTTGGCATTGTGACTCATTTGTGATTGTGGAATGGGCCAGATACGGTAACTTATTCTTCACCATGGAAGGGATATCTTAACATTCCCTATACCAGTGAACCCTTAGATATGTCAGTGAGGTAGAACACCCCTGAATTGTTTTCAGATTTATTTCCCACCATCTGATATGTTAATGTCTTACCACTAAGTTTTAATCATTGCCACTTCTTGCTCACTAAGAGAAATCAGCAAAATGTCATTGATACAATGTGCCAGTATAATATCTGTGGAAAGTAAGGTGATCACTTGCAAACTAAGTGATGACACAGAACAGGAAAGTTGATATATTCCTGAGGCAAGGAAGTGAAAATGTATTGCTGGCTCTGACAGCTGAAAGCAAACTACTTCTGGTGTGGCTTATGCACAGAGATAGAAAAAGATAATACTTGCCAGATCAATAGCTATATATCAGGTACCAGACGATGTTTTAATTTGTTCAAGCAATAAAACCATATCTGGCACGCCAGTTACAATTAAAGTCACTGGAAATGCGTTAAGCTTACAATGATTTACTATCATTCTCCAAGATCCACCTATCTTCTGTGCAGGCCAAATATATTAGTTGAGTGAAATTATGGAGAGAATCACCATCCCTGCATCTTTCAAGTCTTTGATAATGACATTAATCTCTGTAATCTCTCCAGGAATGTGGTATTGTTTTTGTTTACTAATTTTTTTAATACAGGCAATTCTAGTGACTTCCACTTTGCCTTTCCTACCATAGTTGCCCTCACTCCACATTCATCCTTTCCAAAACTCATCGAAATGTAATTCCTAATGTGACACTGAGAGTTGGAACTTTTAAAAAGTGACTGGGTTGGCCGGGCACAGTGGCTCACACCTATAATACCACCACTTTGGGAGGCCAAGGTGGGCGGATCACCTGAGGTTGGGAATTTGAGAACAGCATGACCGACATGGAGAAACCCTGTCTCTACTAAAAATACAAAATTAGCTGTGTGTAGTGGCAGGCGCCTGTATTCCCAGCCACTCAGGAAGCTGAGCCAGAAAAATTGCTTGAACCCAGGAGGCAGAGTTTGCAGTGAGCCAAGTTCATGCCATTGCACTTCAGTTTAGGCAACAAGAATGAGACTCCATCTCAAAATAAAAATTAAAAAAAAAAGTGATTGGGTCATGAGGGCTTTGCCTTCATGAATGAATTGATACGTCCATAGATTAATGAACTATTAGATTAATGGATTAGTGGGTTATCCTGGAAGTGAAACTAGTGGTTTTATTAAAAGAGAGAGAAAACTGAGCTAACACACTCAGCCCCCTCACCACGTGATGCCCTGTGACACCTTTGGACTCTGCTGAGGGTCTCCACTAGCAATAAGATCCTCACCAGATGTGGCCCTGTGATGGTTAATACTGAGTGTCAACTTAATTGGATTGAAAGAAACAAAGTATTAATCCTGAGAGTGTCTGTGAAGGTGTTGCCAAAAGAGATTAACATTTGAATTAGTGGGCTTGGGAAGGCAGATCCACCCTCAATCTTGAGTCACAATCTAATCAGCTTCCAGTGAATATAAAGCAGGCAGAAAAACTAGAAAAAGAGAGATGAGCCTAGCCTCCCAACCTACATCTTTTTCCCATGCTGGATGCTTCCAGCCTTCAAACATCGGACTCCAAGTTTTTCAGTTTTGGGACCTGGACTGCTCTCCTTGCTCCTCAGGTTGCTGACAGCCTATTGTGGGACCTTGTGATCATATAGGTTAATACCTAACAAACTCCCCTTTATAGATATAGGTATCTATCCTATTAGTTCTGTCCCTTTAAGGGAACTCTGACTCAAAAAGGCCCATTGACTTTAGACTTCTCAGCCTATATAATTTTTAAAATAAGTTTATTTCCTTTATAAATTAACCAGTTTTAGGTATTCTGTTATAAGCAACAGGCAACGGACATAAATGCCTGTTTAAGACCATAGGTCTTTTTGGATAAAGCTGAAAGATTAGCAGTATACTTTTATGGCAGTGTACTTGGGTCCTTCCTCAAGGGGAACTGGCCACCCCTTCATTCAAACAGTTCTGAGGTCTGTAAGCTATTTCAAGTCTAGGAATTGATTGAAGGGTCATGATTCTGGTGTTTTGCTTTCTGTTGTTGTTGTTGTTGTTTTTATTAAGGTTAGACTATTGTTCAATTGACTTACAGCTCTTCTGCTTATATAGGCCAGGTAATTATCTAGTAGGCTTCTTATCTATTTTATTTCTAGAAACACCATAATCAAGGAGTCAATACCATAAGTCTGCACAAGTCAGAGTATTCTGATTGCTGCTTTGACGCTTTTGCTCATTACGGTCATCACAGCCACCTTGCTTTTGGCAGTTGAGTGTCAGAACTTGACCCACACAATCCCAAGATCCAATTATTCCCATTGAACTCAAGTTTATGAATTCAGTAAATGCAGGTGCAGCTGTAAGATCTGGCCTATAAAAAGTGTCATCATTGAGCTCTTCAATGCCAGACATCCCTGTGTAAAGTTATTTCTCACAGTGTTGATGAAAGATACATCTTTTTGGGGCTTCCAGTATGAGTAAATAGGTATTAAATGAAAAATGCACTCTGACTTTTCAACATCCCTAAGCCTTGGATCCTTTCCTCTACATTATACTAAGGCAGGGCTGACATTTACAATATACTCACTATAGGCTTCCTTCTTGGTCCATAGTTCAGCCAACCAAAGAACCAAACTGTTGAAGCACTTTCTGACTGCCTGTGATGCAACATTAAATTGAGAATCTCTGCCTAATGGGCCCAAATTAATACACTTACCTGATTCAGTTTTATGTTCCTTCCACCATTGCCCACACCCTTAATATTTGTTGGCAGACATATTCCCTGGATTTCTATTTGTATAAATTAGAAAACAAAGTAGTTCTTTCGGAGTGCAGCAAAATTCCTTATGGATCATACTTTGTGCCTCACCTTTACAGGCCTAATTAGATCTGAATCTAGATAGGTGTATGGAAGCACAGAAAGGTAATGGGACTGGATCCTGAGAAGACTTAGCATTGTCTTTCATGGCAGCTATCTCAATGGAAATAATTACAACAGTTTTTTCAGGCATGGTTAATTCCTCAGATAGGGATGGAAAGACTTCTGTCATTGGGAGTGGAGAATCTGCTCCTCTGGGGCTGCAGAAGTCACTCAAATTGGGAATAGGGAGGTCTCTACCACGAACAAAAAAAGACTCATCAGAATTTAGGGGTTCAAGGTCTTCAGCTTCATCAGAGTCTTCACACACATCTGTTTTCCCACTTTTAGGATCCCATTCCTTCCCAATCAACATCCTCACTTTAACAGTAGAAACTCATTAAGTCCAGAAGTTCAACCTATATTGTAATTCAGCCAGTCCTACGATGAGATTCCTGGTTTGACCAGCCTGGTGGCTATAGTAGATAAGGCTCTTCTCCTTCAAAGCACACACAGATGTTTTCGATTCATTTATGTGAAGTTTAAACTGGGAATTCAGATCCCTGAGCTCATCATTTTTCTTCTGCACTTTGATCAGTGACATTAAGAGCAACCAGCCAATTTCATATTTATTAATTTGCCAAAAATGCACAAAAATATTATATACACAATCACATAGCTCCTTGCTTTTTATAAGAGGTTGATTAGGAGTATTAAATATTGATAATTTCCATATATCTATTAACCATATTACAACATCAATGTAATATCAGTGCTCATTTTAGTATTAGAAATAAAGTAATTAGCGTATTTAAGTAGAGTAAGATTAGAGAGTAAATTTCAAAACCCCAGAACCAATTCAAAAACCTCATCCTTGATATTCTATTCCTCTAGAACTGTTCTTGATACCAAAATTTATATGAATTAAAGTTCTCCAAAGAAAGAAAATTAAAAGAACAAATATATATGCTCTATATGTTCCATTATAATATTCTAAGATAATATTTATATTACATTATTTATTATTGATATTCTATTTATACACACACACACACACACACACAGAAAGAGACAGAGCAGGGGGTGAGAGAGAGAGAGAGAGAGAGAGAGAGAGAGACTATAAGATATTGGCTCATGTGGTTATAGAATCTGAGACATCCCAAATCCTGTAATTGGCAAGCTGTAGGCCAAGGAGAGCTGATAATGTGGTCCCATTCTGGGTTCAAAGGCCAGAAAACCAGGAAAGCTGATGATGTAAGTTCCAGTCTGAGGGCAGAAGACATGTCCTATCTCAAGTAGTCAGGCTGGGGGAGCCGCCTCTTACTCAGACTTTTCTTTTTTTAAAGGTCTACAATTGATTAGATGAGGCCTGTCCACATAAGGAAGAGGCCATCTCATCTCCTTTACAGTCTTCTGATTCAAATGCTAATTTCATTCAGAAACACCCTCAAAGACATATTCAGAATAAAATTTCACCAAAAGTCGGGGCACCTCATGGCCCAGTAAAATTGGCACATAAAATTAACCATCAATTCCTTAATTCTCTAAATTAAGATTCATGGAATCTCATAGAGCATGAATGTATTAAGATTTTACCCTCAGTTACTTGTCAGATGCTGCCAGCCAATAATTCAGTCTTTTCATAAAAATTCTCATTAACATTGTCCAACCTCCTGAATCTCCTAACTCCACTGCTTCTCTGCACCATAAAACACATGATTCACACATTCAGACATTGTACCGTTTTCTCTTTCCATTATTAGAATAGTAGAATAAAATGTTTGAGCAATAATCCAAGACACAAATTAGAGGAAACAAAATGTGTACAGAGCATTCAAATTATTTGTTTTACTCCAGGTGGTTAAATTGTAACCATTTGTGATCAGAGGATAGCTTTTAGAATTTACAATAATGCCTACCATCTGCCTTCATTAAACACACACCACACACACACCCACACCCACCCACACACACACACACACACATAATTGCTATTTCCAAAACCTACAAAAAATTGCCATTTCTATCAGCCATACAAAATTGACATACAATCTAAACAAGAATAGAATGTTTATTTATAAATGCAACCTATGACCCTCCCTTTATCAGAATGCTAAATATAAAACCTCCTTTATTAGGCATACTGGAGAATCCAGTGAACATAATACATGACAGTGTCAATCTGACAGATTTTCCTTTAATAATCACTTGGTAGATACACTTGAATTTATGTAGTTAGAAGTAAAATATATGATGTTTACTAGTAATGAAATTTATGTTATGTAATTATTTCTAATTGCATTCTTTTTAAATAATCTTTTCTTTTTAGTTTTGAATTTTCTGAGCTTAAGTGAAATTCTTTCTGTAGTAAATACACAGTGGTTGTGTTGCTGCTGATCCTATGAAGGCTGCTTGAAAGTTGAACAGAAAACCACATATGCACAAGGAAAATGTTCAATTTCAGCATCAGTTACTTAGTAGAAATAAAAACTGGTAGTTTGGTTTTATTACAATTATGTTGAAGAAGCTCAAGGTAATAAAGAGTCATGAAATCTTGGTGATCTTGACATCTTCAACTTAACGAAATGAAAATTCTATTCTGCCCAGTGAATAATGGAATATATTTTACTATGTACAGACATATAGATTCATCTCATCTTTTTAAGAAAGTTTTTGGCCAGGTATAATGGCTCACATCTGTAATTCCAGCACATTTGGGCAGCTGAAGTGGGTGGATTACCTGAGGTCAGGAGTTTAAGACCAGCCTAAACAACATGGTGAAACTTCATTTCTATTAAAAATACAAAAATTAGCTAGGTGTGAAGCACACCTGTAATCTCAGCTACTCTGGAGGCTGAGGCACAAGAATCTCTTGAACCCAGGAGGTAGCGGTTGCAGTAGCTGAGACAGGGTCACTGCACTCCAACCTGGACAACAGAGTGAAACTCTGTCTCAAAAAAGAAAATCACTGATCATTAGAGAAATGCAAATTGAAATCACATTGAGATACTATCTCAAGCCTGTTAGAATGGCAATCATTAAAAAATCTGGAGACAACAGATGCTGGAGAGGATATGGAGAAATAGGAACGCTTTTACACTGTTGGTGGGAATGTAAATTAGTTCAACCATTGTGGAAGACAGTGTGGCAGTTCCTCAAGGATCTAGAAATAGAAATGCCATTTGACCCAGCAATTCCATTACTGAATCTATACCTAAAGGATTATAAATCATTCTGTTATAAAGACACATGCACATGTATGTTTATTGCCTATATGTTAATGTAAGTATTAACATATGGGCAGACTGATATTGATATTAAAAGTTTAAAACTCTAATTAGCTGCTTTTTACGATTTTCCAGAAAAATATGGTCTCACCTCAAGATTAGTTAGCAATGAGTAGAGAACACAAATGAAGCTTATAGCCGATGTGTGAGAAACTTACTGTTTTCCTTCCTTTTATTCTTTTTAAACAAACTACAAATAAGATATGAAGGAGGCTAAGGAAGGACCGGAAACCTAATTGCTAATTCCCTGAAAAAAAACCAAACAAACAAAAACTGAGTTGTGAGTAAATGGCAGACATCAGAAATGACTACTCCTGAATCAGAGACTTAAGTAGGTTTCCCAAATTGTTCCAGTTTAGGGTTGCTTCTTTGTAGCTTTTAAATTATTTTATTGATTTGATTCCTGATTTGAAAAGTAAAGCAAAATAAATAAATATTATTTGTCCCAAAGCCTCACCTGCTTCTCAAGGAAGGATTCCTTTACTTCTATATGAAGTGATACCTACCTATTTTCTCGGTTTTTCAGAATGCTATCTTTTTAAATGATATTTATGTAGTATTTTAGTTATTTGTTGGCATTGTTTCTGTCTAAAAGTTACTTTTAATGTCTCTAGCTTACACCTTCCTTTTCTATCATGTTAGGTAATTTACAAAGGGAAACAAACCTTTGCTAGGTAAGTAGACGGTATATTATTATGTTTATATATTTATAAAAACAAGCATAAAAAACACATATACATGTGTATGTGATATGATTAGGCTTTGTGTCCCCACCCAAATCTCATCTTGAACTGTAATTCCCAGGTGTTGAGGGAGAGACCTGGTGGGAGGGAGGTGATTGGATCATGGAGGCAGTTTTCCCCATGCTGTTCTTGTGATAGTGAATGAGTTCTCACAAGATGTGATGGTTTATAAGCCAGTTTTCCCTGCTCTTGCTCATTCTCTCTCACCTGCTGCCATGTAAGATGTGCCTGCTTCTCCTTCCACCATGACTGTAAGTTTCCTGAGGCCTCCCCCACCATGCAGAATGGTGAGTGAATTAAACCTCTTTTCTTTATAAATTGCCAAGTCTGGGTAGCACCTTTATAGCAGAGTGAGAATGAACCAATATAGTATGCATATATTCTGAATGATACAAATATTTTCCCACTTCTTAACTATGATATTTCAAAATAATCAACGCCATCTTCCTATTAGGACAGAGCCAGTAGTAAAGCCATGAAAATATATGAGCATTGGCAGTGTTGATAAATGATAATGGCAATATCCCCAAAACCATATATCAAACATAGCTGAGCATTATGTTAATAGGTAAAGTGAACAAATACATAGCATTTGAATGCATGGTTGTCATTTTATCACAGGGGCAAATATAGAGGGATTCTGTTTATTTTGTATATTTTTCTCAGGGTAATGGTTTTCTCTGTAAGATTATGAAAGTGATTTTAATGGTTGAAATGAAACCATTAGAACAACAAAGTCAATATGGTTTACATTATTTGTAAGCCACTTGAATTTGTAATTTACCATAATTCTCTAACAATACATTGCATTCAGTATATATCAAGGTCTGCTTTGAGAATATGGGTTGGAAAGTGACATTTTTTTGTATTTATGTACTTGAAAGAGGAATATTTTTTCTATTAAAATATTTTTTTCTGAAACAATTGAAAATAATATCTAATATATATATGACATTATATAGAGTTTAAGGTCAACACCACAACATAATCTATTTATATATCTGGATATTGTTTTATCCAGATATGTAAAAACATATTGCTATATACATATTCTAGTACTGTACTTGGCAGTATAAATATAATTACTTGAATTCAGATTAAAAAAAAAAAAAGAACCTGACCAGGTGAACCAGAAAGAATTACTAAATGCATTTTTCAAGTTAGAATAATGTCCCTAATGAGCAAGCCAGCTTGCACTCAACAACCCTTTAGAAAGGGAAGTTCTCACATGGGTGGAACCTGCTATTACTGTTCCCTGTCAAAGGCTTTATTCTATGAATGCCAAATTACTAAGAAAGTAGGTCAATATGGTCAAGAATATCTGATTGAAACAATTGAATACAGTGTTTTCTATTGATAGGATGAATGGTCTGTGTTTTGCTCTTGGAAAAACACAAGTCCTTGCTGATGCTTTAAACAATTTCCTGAGTTCCAACCCATATATCTCAACCTCTAGAAACACAACAGAAAGGGTCAATTATCAGACTCAAATAGTCTACATTGAACTGACTGCAATTCAGCTTGGAATTTGTTTAAATATTTTGAGTATTTTTCTTCACCTTCCATAATTATTATTAGGAGAAAAATTGTTCAGCCATTCAGTTGGACTCTCTGATCTGCATAGAAAATAAGTAACAGAAACATCATGCTTACACCTATCTATTATATGCTTGATTGAAAGTAATTAGCATGGGTTGGTGAGGTAAAGTGAAATGAAAAAGAGAATGGAAGGTGAAGAAATTGATTTAAAATGTGCAGAAAACTTCAGCAAGTTTATTTATGAAGATAATAGATTAAAAAAAGGATAACTGCTGAAGATTTTTTGGTTTGTTTTGTTGTAAGCTTTCAGAACATCAGAGCAGGTCTGTGTGCTTATGGGGATGACAAGAAAGAAAAAGAAAAGGATAAGTAAGAATTCGTCTGGCCAGTGGCTCACACCTGTGATCAGCACTTTGGGAGGCCAAGATAAGTGAATCACCTGAGATCAGGTGTTCAAGACCAGCCTGGCCAACATGGTGAAAACCTGTCTCTACTAAAAGTATAATCATTAGCCAGGTGTGGTGGCATGTGCCTATAATCCCAGCTACTTAGGAGGCTGAGGCAGGAGAATAGCTTGAACCCAGGAGGAGGAGGTTATAGTCACTGCACTCCAGCCTGAGCAAGAGAGTGAGATTCTGTCTCAACAACAATAAGAAAAGAATTCATCCAAATGAGTTGCAGAAGAAAGTGGTCACTGTCAATTCCATTCCTTTAAATAGTACAAAAAAGTGTTATAGGGCATATCAACTTCAGATGACATTCTGTTAAAAACAAAAGTAATGTAAACCATTTATAATTTGAAGAAACACTACCATGTAGCTATACTAGTATTAAAATAAGAACAAAAATCTGATTTTATGTTGACATTTTAAATTATATTTTCATAGTTTCAAAAATGAAAATAATGCAGACTAAAATATTAATTTTAATATATTTAATATTTATTCTTATCAAATAGATTGAATTAATTCATTATATTATATTTAGTATGTATTTATTCCTCTAAGTAGAAGTTAGTTAGAGGGTTAACATTATTAGTAGTTGAACACTCTAACATTATACTGTTGAAGCTCTGGTAGAATAAACATTCTGGCGAAAAGTAGGCTTTCATGTAGATGCCTGTAGACACTGAGAGACTAGAAAGCCATTAAAATGTATGCACAATTCAAAATTTCTCCCTGAAGTACCTTCTGCCAATGGTAATATGACTCTAATTGACCAAGCTATTATGCCTTTTTAGATGGCAATATTAGCATGGGTGATGAGTGCATCCAATTAGCAAAGGACATTTTGGAAAGAAAGTTGGCCTTGAATGCTGGTGATTTAGGACATTTCAACTGAATTGATGAATAAGAAATTTTACATCTTAGATTTGTTCTAGAAGTATGTTGGGGAATAATTGTCATGATTATTTTCATAAATTACTGTATACAGTCCAGGCTTATTGATCAAAGGGCAAAAGTTAAGGCATGATTGAATGGCATATATGCCTTGGATGTTAGTGAAAGTGAATTATTCTGGAAAGTTTTGGAGACTTGTCTCCCTCAGAACAATTTTCTCACATTCCATAATTGTGAAGCTTATAGAGATTACCCTCTCCATCCTTTTCCCATCTCTGAGCATTAGCTTTTTGTAGTTTCTCTTATTCATTCATTCATTCATTCATTCACTCATTCATTCTCTCTCTCAGCTCCCACCCCTTTCTCCATCTCTCCTCATAGAGGACAAGGGGCAGATACCAATACAATATCTGAGTATGAGTCTCTTCATTTCAGTATTGCTGTACCATGTTGCAACTTCATTGCACATGCTAGGTAACATGAGGCTCTCATACTCTGTGAGGATTGGGGTTCAGGGAACTGACAATAAGATGCTCTGTGAATAATAAACCATCTGTCCTCTGATCCAGAGACCTGGTCTTTCATGTTGGAATATGAATTGCAATGAACAATTAGTGGTTTGTTGGAAAAAGATGTCAAAGAAAGGGGCTCAAAACTGTGGCCATCAAGTTTTGTTCAATGAGGACATTTTCTCCAAAAGAAAACATTTTTTCATAAAGATTCCACCAATATTTTAACATTTTTAGCTGATTTCTCATTGCTTATACAATTATATAAAATACTTTTCCACCATTGAGCTACCCATCCACCATTATCCAATACTTATCTGGCTTAAATTCTATTATGTTCCTCTATTAATTCATTTCCAGGGATAGAAATTATGTGAATTTATAGTCTTGTGTGATTTTGGTCTGAAACTAAAAAAATTAAATGCCTCTGTTAGCTTTCCTTGGGTTTTGCATAGATTATTATATATTGTATTTCATTTTCTATTCAAAATTTTCTTTCTTTAAATGTTTCTACTTCTTTGTTTCTAAGTTTGAAAACACTGACTCCTATATCATTTTTTATGTTTTTATGTTTTACTGAGAAAATTTATTTCTACAATCCCCAATTTTGCTACATTTTTGACAACAGTATTGACAAAGCTTTCTTCAATACAGTTTTAACTGCTCAGAAGGAATTAATATTTTGAGTAGTGAAGATCAAGAAAAAAAAAATATATAGCATACAATGTGGTATTTCAACTATGATATTTTAACATAAATTAATAATATTAAGTTTTTGTCAAACTATAATAATATATATTTTCATAATTAGAAGAAAATTGAAGTATTTAGTTAAGTAGGTAAAATTATTTTTACAGCAGCAATATTTATTTTAAATATTATATGTATAAATGCACTACTTTCTATTTCATTTTTAAAAATTGATTACAAGATTTTAAAGCTTGTTAGCATGCTTCTCACATATTACTGGTTTCTTAAATCTTGGTGGAACTTTAAAAATTGAAGATACTATTCATAGTATTATATTTACAAATTCTGTTACTATCTGTGTCAGCAAATTTTTTTTAAAAACCTAAAGAAATCTGTTTCTAAATATTCCATCTGTCTTAATATTATCTATAGCCCTTTCATAAGAAATATTGCAAACAAACTTCTGCCACAAATGAGTAGATACAGTGCATATTATGTTATCTGGGTTATTTTGTCTTACCATCTTGCATTTATCATACTAGTTCATACCTGGGGTAAAAAAAGCTTGGAACTTTGCTAAGAGTACAAATAGTGAGTTTGCAAATCTAACCTCTGGACTGAACACTACAAATACAATAGAGGCAAATTGTGTAATTATATTAGTGAAATACAGGAGGGACGACAAATAAAAGAAGTAAGACATAATATTGTACTGCACACAGGCAAGAGATGTTGTATTAGTCTATTTGCACACTGCTATAAAGAAATGCCCAATCTGGGTAATTCATAAATAAAAGAGGTTAATTAAATCAGTTCTGCATTTACACATATTAATTTATTTTACTTGTGTTATACGAATCAAGATTGGTGAGAATATTTCAGAATCATTAGTGATGGGACTGGAGCCATCACTATATCTCTTCTAGTACCTTTAAAATATTAAACCAGTCTGAGCATTTAGAGAGAGAGAGTCTGTGAAAACCCTGCATTCAAGCCAAGTCCTATATTCAAATTAAGAGCCTGCTTGAAAAGAATTTGTACAGCTTTGTTACAGGTTATCAGGTTTGTTTCAGGATTATCAGTTTTCCCCTTCTCTATGATATACAGCTCTATAATGATGCTTCCTACTCCTGCCTCTTCTACTTCCTCTTTTTCAATCCTCCTTTCAGACACTACATTCACATTTACCTTAAAACTTCTAATAACAGCAAACTAGAAGTAATGCAAAAGTCTTGGTGAGTAAGTAGCATGGGAACAAATAAGGTTGTTGTGCTGTGTTATCAAGAACAAGGAATAAAGACAAGGATATAGGATGAATCAGGATACATACATATGGACTTCTCTCTTTCAGTTAAGCAGTAATTTATTGTATATTATGTTTAAAGGTTAAAAGTGTAAGCATTAAAGCAAGAGAGGCATGAGGCTGCTCAGGATGATCATATCAGTATATATCAAAAGACCTTACCTGGAGGTAAGAAGATGAACTCATCATTAAATGGAAACCCCGAATCAGAATTTAAGTTTATCCTCTTTCCTTTAATGTCATATAAGGGCAATGGGCCAGATACAACTGTTGGCAATTCAAAGATTCTTAAATAAACTTCTTTAGTTGATTTCTTCTCTATTAGGACTCACTGTTGTATCTACAGCGTCAATTAAAGGCAATATTTTTCATTCTTGGCCCTTCTGTACTAATACATCTGCTTTAAATGATACCTATGATCCAGTTCCCTGTCTTTCATTTTTAGGGAAATCATGTCATTCAGTTATTTCAACCTGTGAATTTATTTCCTCCAGAGATACAGTACTTAGGCTGTTACCTTATATTGAAAGAGGGTAAAGGACTTATTCTGTGACTTTAAGTAGAGAAGATAGGAGTTGGAGAGATGACAGTCCCAGGCATCATGGAATCACTAGACAGCACTCTAGTTTGCTGATTCTTCTCTGGTCAGGATCTCAGCTTTAAAAACAGTATGTTGCAGATTCATAAATATTAAACCCTATCTGGCAATTAACAAATGCTGGTAGGAAAGGAAATTTGAGAAAGGGGAATTATTACAGAAGGACTTCAGCTCCTTTTCCAGGAGGATATTGAGCTACCCTGTGGTTTGTCTATGGACTTCAGTATCAAGAGATGGCCAGGGCTGTTGGCGTGATACAGTCATCTGAAGGTAAAAGTGACAATGGTCTCAAGGCAACAGAGAGTAAAAGAAAATATTGCTTTAAAGAACAGTTCCTCCAGTCTATCCAGCTTAGCCTGCTGAGAGATCAAGGCAGTCATCAGTCACCTTGGGGTTTTCTAGTATTTTTATCTTCTTATTATTGTTAATTTGTGGAACATGAGCTCACAGCAATTTCAAGGGCAATATCTTAAACCTTGACATTTCCCAGGTGTATATGATTTTTTTCAAAGACTTGCCCCTAGCCATAGGGGTGGATACTCACCAGTATCCCAAAATTGAAAACCTGGAAAGAAGCCATGATACAGTCCCTCAATACTCCCATTTTCAGAATGAGGAAACTGAGGGTTGAAAAGATCACATTAGTGATTTCTTAGTAGAAGCAGAACCATAACCTAATTTCTGAACCATAGTCGAGTATTTTATTTTCAAATCGGCTCTATAACTTAACTTCTTCATAAAATCAACTCTCTGATAAATGTTTATGAAATAAAAAGTAGTTTATAATTAAATACATCACCCTCTTCTCTCTAGGAAGACAATATAATCTCATACAGTTCTCAAAGCATGATACAATTTGGTAATATGAATGGATAAGCAAACATAATACTAAATAATCTAATGCCAAATCAATAAAGGAATCATTTTCAGAAAAAAATACTTTTGCTTAATTTTTAATGTTTTTGTGATTTTCTTTCTTAACGCTGTAAAAAGTACTGGTCATTGCAGAAAAGATAAATAATGAGTTATATGAGGAAAGCCCCTTTGTTTTATTATTAATAGAAGTATAAGTACTTTTTAGACAAAATACAACTACCATCATAAGTGACAGGCCCAAAACCTTATGGTTCTAAAGAGAATGAGTTATTTTTAATTTTACAATTTTCTAATTCCTCATTTCTGGAATCATCTGGGAACTTAAATAGCTATAGAATTTCAAACTATTGAAGAATTTAGATTTATACTCATGTAACCATATGTGACAAAATCTGCTACTTGCCTAACAATTATCCATTCATTCCTTTCCTTAGGAAAGACCCATTACTTAGCATGGTCCATTACTGCTTAGAATAAAAGTTTCATTTTTTACTCCCATTGCAGCCAAGTGTCCATTTCAGATAGGTCAATGAAAATGAGCTTTAAGAGAGATTATTTCTTCATTTATCAAATATTTGAGCCACCCAATCCTAGAATCTAATTTTGACGCTTATCATCTGGGTCCAAGATGACTAATTACCAAAATATTCCTTGCAGGAAGAAGCAGATGGTACATTCAAGGGGATATTTTCTTTCTTTTAATATAATGAATGGAGCAAAATAATTCTTGCAGAGGTGAGGTCAAGGTGAAAGAAACCAAAGAAGACATGATAAAGCACCCAGATCCAGCAAGAATAGAAAGTCATTACCTCTCCTTTGCTTGATGTGACAAAAAAAAAAAAAAAAAAAAAAGACAGAGGATACCAGAACGTGATATAAAGCAAGAGCTATGATCACAGCAGAAAGATCACTCAACAACATCCGAAGTTACAAGAAGGGCATAGCTCCGCCAAGGCCGAGCAGGAAGATAGAAAGGGAAAATACTCAGGTTACGTTTTTCATTTAAACAACAATTTTTTCCTTTTCTCTCACCCTCCCCTGTCTAGAAATCCCCAGTGTCTCTTGTTCCCATCTTTATAAATATGTGTCTGCATGTTTAGCTCCCACTTGCAAGTGAGGAAAAACACCCATTGAGTATTATGCTCACCACCTGGGTGACAGGATCATTTGTATCTCAAACTTCAGTGTCACACAATATACCTACAAACCTGCACATATGCCCTTTTATCTATAATAAAAGCTGAAATTATTGGCTGGGTGCTGGCTCATGCCTGTAATCCCAGCACTTTGGGAGGCTGAGGCAGGTGGATTATGAGGTTGGGAGTTCACAGCCACTAACATGGTGAAACCCTGTCTCTACTAAAAATACAAAAATTAGCCGGGCATGGTCATCCACACCTGTAATCCCAGATACTCAGGAGGCTGAGGCAGGAGAATTGCTTGAACCTAGGAGGCAGAAGTTGCAGTGAGCAGAGACCGTGCCATTGCACTCCAGCCTAGGTGACAGAGTGAGACTCTGTCTAAAAGAAAAAAAAAGAAAATTAAAAAATGAGTCGAGAGAGATCCAAGATGGCCGATTAACAACAGCTCAGGATTGTAGCTCCCAGTGAAAGCGCAGAGAGCGAGTGGACGCCGCACTTTCAGACGAATTTTTGTTGCCCACAGACTAGGAGATTCCTGGCGGAGGAGCCACAC
>CAUYLG010011354.1:0-24103 GCA_963573385.1 Cacajao melanocephalus | reverse complement strand
TATCTTTTTCAGAGAAGAAGTTTTTAATTTCAGTGAAGTCCTGATTATCAATTATTCTTTTGTAGATCATGGCTTCCTTTGTTGTAGCTGAGAAGTCATTGCCGTATCCAAGATTATCTAGGTTTTCTTCTCTGTTGTCTTTTAGGAATTATACAGCTTTGCATTTTGCCGTTAGGTTTGTGATCAGTTCTAAGTTAACTTTTGTGTGAGGGTGTAAGGTCTATGTCTAGATTCATTTGTTTTTTTTTTCTTTGCATGTGTATGTCCAGTTGTTCTATAGCACCATTTGTTGAAAGACTTTTTTCTTCATTGTATTATCTTTGCTCCTCTGTCAAAGATCCATTGGCTGTATTTACGTAGGTCTGTCTATTTCTGGGCTCTCTATTCTGTCCCATTGCTCTGTCTGTCTCTTCTTTTTTCAACACCGCACTTTCCTGATTACTATAGATTCATAGTAAGTCTTGAAGTAGGGAAATGTTACCCTTTTAACTTTGTTCTTCTCTTTCAATACTGAGTTGACTGTTTTCAGTATATGAAATATTAAATATTTCTATGTATATATGAAAGGTATTTTGCTTTTCATATATACAGTGGGATGTTTCGATACATGTATACACTGTATAATGATCAAATCAGGGTAATTAGCATATCAGTCACTTCAAATCTTTCTGATTTCCTGGCGTTTGTAAAATTCAAAATCCTCTCTTCTAGCTGTTTGAAAAATACAATAAATTATTGTTTATTATAGCTTTTTTGCCTTTCTGTAGAAGCTTCAGAATCATTTTGTTGATATACACAAGATAATTGGCTGCAATTTTGATTGGGATTGCAATGAAGCTATAGATCCAATTGGGAAGAACTGACACCTTGACAGTGTTATCTTCCTATCCATGGACATGGAATAGATCCCCATTTATTTAGTTCCTCTTTGATATCCTTCATTAAAGTTTTGTCATTTTACTCATATATATTGTACTTATTTCACTAGATTTATACCTATTTCATTTTTTGGGTGCTAATGTAAATGATATTGTGTTTTTAATTTCAAATTCCACTTCTTCATTGCTGGTATATAGGAAAGTGTTTAACTTTTGTATATTAACCTTGAATTCTATAGGCCTGCTAAAAGCACTGTTTGTTCCAGAAGTTTTTTTTTTTGTGGGGGGGTGTAAATTCTTTCAAATGTTCTATGTAGACAATCATGTCATCTACAAACAAAGGCAGTCTTAATTTCTTCTTTAGCAATCTGTATATGTTTTATTTCCTTTTCTTATCTTATTGCATTAGCTAGGAATTCCAGTATGATGTTGAAAAGCAGTGGTGAAGGGGGGACATCCTTGCTTTGTTCCTGATCTTAGTGGGAAAGCTTTAAATTTCTCACCTTTAAGTGTGATATTAGATGTAGGTTTTTGGTAGATATTATTTATGAAGTTGAAGAAGTTCCCCTCTGTTTTTAGTTTACCAATAATTGTTATTATGAATGGGTGTTGTATTTTGTCAAATGATTTTCTGCATCTATTGATGTTTTTTAGTCTATTGATGGGATAGATTACATCAATTGATTTTAAAATGTTGAATCAGCCTTGCATACCTGAGATAAATCCCACCTGGTCAAGGTGTACAATTTCTTTTGTACATTGTTGGAGTCAACTTGTTAATATTTTATTGAGGATTTTTGTATCTGTGTACATGAAAAATGTTAGTCTCTACTTTGTTTTTTTTTTTCATTGTACTGTCCTTTTTTTTGTTGTTGTTGTTAGAGTAATATTGGCCTCATAGAATGAGTTTAGAAGCATTCTCTCTGTTTCTGTGCTTTGAAGGAGATTATAGAGAATTGGAGTCATTTCTTATTTAAATATCTAGTATAATTCACCAGTGAACCCATCTGGGCCTGGTGATTTCTGTTTTGAACCGTTACTAATTATTGATTCAATTTGAGATATAGTCTTATTTAGATTGTTTGTTTCTTCTTGTGTGAGTTTTGGCATATTGTGTCTTTCAAAGAATTAGTCCATTTTGTGTAGGTTATCACATTTATGGGCATAAAGTTGTGCATAGAATTCCTTTTTTATCATTCTTATATTATAAGATCTGTACTTGTATCCCTTCCTTCATTTCTGATATTAGTAATTTCTGTCCTTTCTCTTTTTTTCTTGGCTATCTCCCCACTTTCACTTGTCAGAACATAGCTAAGAGCTAGATAATAAGTAAAAATTGTCTCTAACAAACTAAGCAGGGACTGTGAGGTCTCTCCAGTAGTTTGAGTTTTACATAAGCCAGAACTCCTAGTACAGTTATTGTTGGTTAGAAACATGGCCAGACAGCTAGAGATATTATAAAGTTGCTTTCATAAAATTAATCTCCTTTTGTGGTGGCTCCTTAACCATGGCATCCATGCTAAGCTTTGCTTGAGCTGTGGAACCTTTTCATGATGGGTTTGAGGGTCTGGGGGTAGAAGGGGTTTGTGTCCTATTTCTCATCTGGAAACTGGAGAAGAGGTGGCCTCAGGTATGCTCAGTGGCGTGAAGAGGGTGGCTTCAGTGGTTTAGAATCTGCAGCCAGGCAAGTCTGAGGAGACTGTGGCTACACATCTGCCCTATCCTCAGTGTCCCCGGCTCTCCCTGAGCTCCTGCGGGCCCAGGAAAATTCAAAAGGGAAGCAGAAGAGAGCGCCCATGAAGGCTGGCAGTGAGTCAGCTTCCTGTGGCAGCTAGAGTCCAGGTTCCCTCAGCACAGCTGTCACAGATAGGGCTGCCATGAATACTCCAGTACACAGGATTTTTGTGAACAGAAGTTGTCTCTCCTCTGGGGCAAATGTCTAGGTATGTAGTTGCTGGGTTGTTGGGAAGTTTCTTGTTTCATTTTATTGGAAACACTGAACTGTTTTCAGAGTGACTGTACCCTCTTACATTCCCAACAAGTGTGTGTGAGCAATTTATTTCTTCTTGTCTTTGCCAGCATTGGATGATGTCACTGTTTTCTCTTTGAGCCAGAGATAGGTGTGTCTGATAGAAACCTCATTGTGGCTTTGATCTGCATTTCCTTAATGGCTGGCGAGGCTGAGCATCTTTAATATGCTTACCTGTCATCTGTGTAAACCTCTTGGTGGCCTACAGATTATCTGTTCATATCTCTTACCCTTTTTCTTTTTTTCTTCCCTTTTTCTAATTGCACTGTTTGTTGTTTTCCTGATGAGTTTTGAGAGTCGTTTCATATATATATATATATATATATGTATATATAATTACTATATATCATATAATATATATTTGTGTATTATATAAAGTATGTAGTCTAGATACTCATCTTTTGTCAGATAATTAGCTTGAAAATGTGTTCTCCTTTTCATCTTGCTTTTTCACCTTTTTATCCTCTTAACAGGTCTTTCACAGAGCAAAATATTTTATTTTTATTTTTTTGGAGACAGGGTCTCACTGTGTCTCCCAGGCTGGAGCCCAGTGGTGTGATCTCAGCTCACTGCAGTCTCTGCCTCCTGGGCTCAAGTGATGCTCTCACGTCGGCCTCCTGAGTACCAGGGTTGATAGACACCTCCATGTTGCGCTAATTTTTGTATTTTTACGTAGAGATGGGGTCTCACCACCCAAACTTCTGGGCTCAAGTGATCCACCTGCTCCAGCCTCCCAAAGTGTTGGGATGACAGGTGTGAGCCACCAGGCCCGGCTGGATGAGGTATAATTTATCAACTTTTCTTTTCATAGATTCTTCTTTGATGCAAAGTCTAAGAACTCCGCCTAACCTTAGATCCCATGGATGTTTTCCTATTTATTTTTCTAAAAGTTTTATAATTTATTTTATACCTTTATCAAATATCAGTTGGGCATATTTGTGTGGATCTGTTTCTTCGTTCTCTATCCTGTTTCATTGCTCCATGTCTCGTCTCTTCACCCAATACCATTCTGTCTTGATTAATGTTGCTATATAGTAAGCCATACTGTGAGGTAGAGTAATTCCTCTCATTATATTCTTGTTTGTCAAGTTTTAGCCATGTTTGAGCTTGTGCCATTCTAGATAAATATTAGAATAAGCTTGTCTGTGTCTACAAAAATTCTTTTTGGGATTTTGATAAAAATTGCATTAACCTTATAGATAAATCTGGGGGAGGATTTACATTTTTACTATGTTGAGTCTTCCAGTACATGGAGCATGGTTTGTCTTTCCATTTATTTTGACATTTAATTTTATTTATCAACATTTTGTATCAATGTTTTATAATTGTCAGCATGCATATACTATAGACTTTTTAAAAAAGTTATACTAGATATAAAATTTTCTTTAGAATGATTGTAAATTAAAGTTGGTTTCCACATGATCATTGTTAGTTTATAGAAATTAGACTGATTTGGGCCTGGTGCGGTTGCTCACACCGTAATCTCAGCACTTTGGAAGGCCAAAGCAGGTGGATCACTTGAGGCCAGGAGTTTGAGACCATCCTGGCCAACCCCCTCTATTAAAAATACAAAAGCTAGCCAGGTGTGATGGTGCCTGTGTTCTCAGCTACTCGGGAGGCTGAGATAAGAGGATCACTTGAACCTGGGAGGCAGAGGTTGCAGTGAGCTGAGATCCCGACACTGCACTCTAGGCTGGGTGACAGAGCAAGACTCCGTCTCAAAAAAAAAAAAAAGAAAAAGAAATGAGACTGATTTTGTGTGATGATATTATATCCTGCAACTTTGATGAATTTACTTATTAGTTTTAAGAAGTTTTTTGTTTTGTTTTGTTTTTATAAATTTCTTGGGATTTTCTCTGTAAATAAGCATGTCATCTGCAAATAGGGACAGTTTGTTTCCTCCCCCGAATCTGTCCTACTCTTGCCTATCTCAGTTGCTAGACCCTAGAGCAGTATGTGGACTGAGGGTGTGAGAGTAGACATTTCCTCATTATACCCAAACTTAGGGGAAAGCATCCAATCATCACCGTTAAGTGTGACATTAGCTGTATTTTTTTGATGCTGTTTATCAAGTTGAGGCAATGCTCCTCTCATGCTGAATTGCTGAGTTTATCATAAATATGTGTTGCCTTTTCCAAATACTTTTCTGCACCAATTGATATCATATAATTTTTCTTCTTTAGCTTATTGGTGTGGTCAGATGTGATATTTTGATGTTGTATAATATAATATGTCAATATTTGAAATCTGCATAACTCAGTAAACCAGTGTTTTCTATATGATTAATGCATGTTGTTACAAAATCATTCATTGGTGAAAATCTATTCAAAGTGGACCAATAGATTTTAATGCTTCAAAATGCAAACAATTTATTGACAAGGTTTAAAATTTCACAACTCACATAACCTTTAGGAAATATATACTCATCATGTTTTGAAGTAGTATTAAAAAAACAACATTCACAATTATCTGAAACTATTATTAAAAATAATTCTTCCTTTCCCAACGTCATGTCTTCAACCCACACAACAGATTGCAACAGACTGAATGCTGAGCAGATGTGAGGATCCAGCTGTCTTCTATTAGGTTAGACATTAATGAGATATGAAAAAATATAAAACCATGACATTCATCTCACCAAGTTTGTTTTTGTTTTGGAAAATATAATTGCTTTATAAAATAAGTTATGTTAAAAGGTAATGGATTTATTATTATTAAATTCATAAATACATATTTAAAAAACTTTTCATTTTTAATTTCTAATTTGCTAAATATTGATGGAAATGACCCACAGGAGTAAAAGCCCTTTGGAATCCTCAATAATTTAAGAGTATGAAGGGGGTAGTAAGACCACAGCTTTTAAGAACTGCTGTTCTATGGTGAGATTATTCTGGTTTTAAATAATTCCTTGTACTCAGTGTTGCACTGGGGCGAGCACAGAAAATCAACACCCAGACAAAAGTATGCCAAATTGCAGGGTCTTTATTGCCGGCGGCCACGGAGGACTCACCTCTCTCCAACCCGTGGCCCCGAGCTCAGGGGGAGCAAGGCATTTAAGCTGTAAAACAATATCCTTGTTCAAGGAGGCACGGGGTGAGCAGGTGTGCGAGGCAAGCAGTCTGTACAGAAGCTAAAGTTTGAGGTTTGTTGCAAGGGAAGGGGGGTAGCAGTGGAAATTTTTACTCTTAACACTTCTGAGAATTGATGTACATTAACAGTTCTAAGAACTACACTTCTGCCCAGGGCCCAAGTGGCTTCTCTATAACATGGCAGTGCTTAGGCTTCAGTTTTAGCCCCTATCTCATCAGTTTGGTAAGACATTTGTCTAGAACTTTGCCTATTTGCTGAGTTTTCAAATTTATTG
Organism: Cacajao melanocephalus; assembly: GCA_963573385.1. NCBI lineage: Eukaryota > Metazoa > Chordata > Mammalia > Primates > Pitheciidae > Cacajao > Cacajao melanocephalus. The sequence continues at coordinate 17,832 of CAUYLG010011354.1, read as the reverse complement.
ATGTAAGGTTGTTCATTGCATTTTCTTATCATTTTTTGCTTAACTTTTGTAATTTTAAAAATTTTGATATTATTTGAAATTTATAGAAAAGATACAAAAATATTATATAAAATACTATATATATTTTACTCAGATTAAATAATTATTTTATTTATACATGTAAACAAAATAATTTTCTTTATTGAGTTATTATTTATTCATATTCCTTCCTTCTCATGCTTCCTACATGTAGCTGATTAGCACCTTCACTCTGGTTTGTCCATGCTGAGATGCTCTGTAAGTCTAAAATACACATGAGATTTTGAAGACATACAAAAGATATGTTCTCTCAATAATAATTTTTATCTTGATTATGTATTGAAATATTTTTGTGTACTGAACTCAAATATCAAATTACTTATTAAAATATGGCTACTGGAAAATTTAAGATTATACATATGGCTTGCATAATATTTTTATTAGATTGTGTATATTATAAATTTAGTTTTCAAACTACTTGAGAGTTAGTTGAAACATGACTCCCTTTATGCCTAAACACTTTAATATGCATTCCCTAAGACCTGGTACATCCCCTTACATGAATGGAGGACAGTTACCGAAGTCAGGAAATGTAACATTAATACAAGGCTATTCTCTGTTTATCTACTCTACAGTTCACTTCCAATTTTAACATTTAAAAATGCTTTGTCACCATTTTTCCACTTCAGGATGATGCATTTCATTTAGTTATTTTGTCTTAGTCTCTTGGAATAAATTCTAAGCCTTTCTGTCTTTCTTGACCTTGACATTTTAAAAAAGTACGGGTCAATTCTTTTGTAAAATTTTTCTCATTTGACTTTTTTGATATTTTCTTATAATTAGATTTTTTGGGGGCCAGAAATGCCACAGAAACAAAGTCATATTTTTCTTATATCAGCAGTTAAATGATACTGGTTTGTTCCAATTAGTTTGTTTAATAACTGGCTTCGATACTGCTTATCAGATTTCCCTATTATAAAGTCAATATTTTCTTTATAAAATTAAGAAGTGGTTTTTGACTAGACACTTTGAAATGATATAAATATGCTATTTATCATTAAACTTTTAACTACCAATTTGATGATTCATCGATAAACTGGCATTTTTGTATATACATTTTTACCTCCTTAAAGTCACTTTTAAAATAAATTATGAGATATATTAGACAATATAGTATCAAACTGTCATCCTCAGGATTTCTGCAAATATCTAAAATCTACAACTTTTTATTACAAAAAGTTTTGAAGGAGGAGCAGTGGACCCATGTAACAGTTTGTTTTCAGAAATCATGAAATTGTTCCCTTAATATGAAATTTTGTTCCCTATTTGTCTGGAGGAGGAGAAAACCTAGCAATAGTCATTCATTAAGAACATAATTAATCTTTATTAAGTGACATGTTAAGATTTATCATCATTATTTATCACATAAGAATTTTTTAAGTCTCAAGATTTGCTTGATTTATGCCTACTTCTTGGATAGAGTATAAAATTCATTAAGTACTTTTTTCTTTTCCTTTTGCCAGATTTGCTTATGGATGCAACTCACAGGGGTTACCAGGGCCATCAGTCCTTTTGCTGAAAATTTTCTAGTTATCTCTCAGTTAGACCAAGCTTTTCTTCTATTAGATCCCTCAAAAAGAGTTAGTAGTTAGAGAACACCCGAGTTCCTGCATGTTAAAGCTATTTTTCTATGGCCTCATGCCTGAAGGCCAGGCAGGCTGGCTCTGCAATTTTCAGCACACATTTTCTTATCAACGTGTCTGACAGTGGTGCTGTGCTTGACACAGTCGAATTCCTCTGCAGCTCATCCGATCCCACCTAGAAGATTATCACTAAAGTCGCATTGTTTCAGTGACACACGGCTCAGAGTAGATCATTGTGGGTCAGGATATAGATCTGTATTTTATTAATCTGGAAATTTTTATTAGATTACAGTTTTAAAGTTTTATGTATGTTATTTATTCTTCGCCTCTCATTCATTTTACTGTTTTTCTTGTCCTTTTTATGTCTTTGTAACCTCATTTCTATTTTAGGGTTTTTTTTCCTTGCCTTTCCTTAATGCTCCTTATTGCATTTTTATTTGAGTTTGTTTTTCCTCGTTCACCTTGTAATTTATCATAAATTCTGAGGGAGGCTTATTTTAGACAGCAAACAATCAATTACATTGAAGCCTAGAATAAACATTTCTTCAGTGATGCAGAGAAATGGTGTTCATGTCCAAGGCACTCCTCCTGGAGAGTTTAATTGAGCAGATACACCAATAAAATGAGGGTTCTGAGAACAGAGAAGGCATAGAATCTAGGAAATAATCTAATCCAGGAGAGTAATGGAAGGAAATCTCAGGCCTCAGCTGTGTCTCAGGGTTAGAAAATAACAGGCCCAGGTTCATGCAGGTAGACAGAAAATTTTGGGAATATTTTGGGGTGAAAAGAGATTCTATTCAATAAGAGCAATATTGAGAAGATAGAAAATCTTCAAGATATGAGAAAAATATTTGTTTCATTAATAAGAAATGAAAGGAAAATTAGATAGTTTAAGAAAACAAAAGAATGTGTGATCTCAATGTGAAAGAAGTCAATATGATATTAAACAAATTGTGATTGTAAGCAAGCTATATGGTGTGAGGCAAGAGTGCATTTCAGCAGGGTGCCAGGAATTATGTGCTTTTGTTACCTAAATAATCATTCTAGGGGCCATAGAGAAAGAAGAGCAATCCTAGCATGTTACTTGACTGCGTGATGAATAATTTTACACAAGAAAAAGCAAGCAAATGCTGATTATTGAATCTGAATTTCTTTATACCATTCATAGGGAAGGATAGAAAACCTAGTTGTAGCTATAGAAAACCACCTAAATGTTAGCAGCTCTGTCCATTTAAAATTTCGCTAAAAGATGAGAGAAGTAAAGGTGGGTAGCTTGATGTTGGGAGGTAGCACTGCTGATGGACACATTTTTCAGAGAGAGGAGTCTATGTAGGTTAATGGAAGAAAATAGTAAAAATCATAATATAATTGGGTAGCCCTGGAAATATGAAGTCCACAGGGGTTATTGTGGCTGAGGTAATCTCTCTTCTTTCACAAGAGGGAGTCAACAGACAAAAGCTTGGTTTTTAAAATTGTTCCACCCCCACCTGTGGACAGGATACAAGCTGGTTTTGATCAGTCCAGGAACAGCACCCAGCATGGTCAGCCTTAGAGCTGACATTGCCTCTTTGGGGAAGGCTTGTGAGTGGGGAGGGCTGGGATGAAAGATGGTTGATTTGGGGTATGAGTTCTTTGAACTGCTTAGATTCAGATGTGAATCATATTATTTGTTATTTTTGTAGTAGGGGATGATGGTGGATGTCTAACATGATTTGCAGAGCAAGAAGGAAGCAATGTAGTTGAGACAGTAGGCAAAATGAAACGCTGACAGAGACGGCTGACTGCCGGGGCTTCATTTGGAGTCACTATTTCCTGCCGACATGAAATGGAATATTATGGCTGGGTCAGTTGCCTGTCCTTGGTCCAATTAGCTGTGGACAAGTGATGACCAAGTTGCTACCCAGGGGGTTGGGGCAAAGGGGGAGATCCCTTGATGAAGGATGTGGAGGTCCTGTCCTTAGAAGCAGTGGACAGAAGGGACTGGGACGCTATGGGGAGGCTGTCAGCAGACCAGGGGGCTGTGCAACGAAAACAACTCTAAAGCTCTGTACATCCTTAGTACAAAATGGAAAGCACGTAAACCACAAAAGGACAGTGTGCAATCCATCCAGTTGTGAATTATGCCCTAAGCTATTGCTTATTAATAAGGGACAAGAATGTCAACTCATTCTAATAAATTAGAGGAGATTCAAATTTGTCTCCAAAACAAAATCTTTCTTAAGCTGAGCCGTGTTTCCTTCATTAAGATAGAACAGGGTAAGTGCTAGAAACTATATGGTCTACACATTTATTTGGTAGCCTGTAATATGTGTATTTCCCTGCAATTTTATCTTAGGAGTAATGTCATTTACTCTGTGTACTGAAGAACAAAAAATATTGATATTACTGCATATCGTTAGTGTGTGTGTATATATATATATACACACACGTGTGTGTGTGTGTGTGTGTGTGTGTGTGTGTGTGTGTGTGTGTGCATTCCAGTATGTGGAGGCTTGACTGTGTTGCAGGCCTATAAAAATAAACCAGTGAAAAGGGAGACCTTAATTGAAATTGCAAGGTCCTAAAGGGAGTGAGTTTTCCTGGAATGAAGAAAAGGAGAAGAAGAGTAGGAAAATAACGATTCCTAAAGAAAATACCTATTTTTGGTTTCAGGGATGACTTAAAGAATTAGCAGTTTAGCTTGTGAAAGGAGATATGTCTGTTCTTAAGAGTGATCTGCCGGGCATGGTGGCTTACGCCTATATTCCCAGCACTTTGGGAGGCCAAGGCAGGCAGATCACGAGGTCAGGAGTTCAAGACTAGCCTGACCAACATGGTGAAACCCTGTCTCTACTAAAAATACAAAAATTGTCTTGTCTATTCATACGTTTACTTATTGGATGCTCCTCCCCACAGAGCATAAGCTACACAAGAAGAGAGATCTTGCCTATATTATTTAATGTCTGGGAGGTAGCTGGCTATGATTCCTCCCTCTCAGCCACTAGGAATACCAGGGGGCACTTGAAGAAAAAGAAGTAAGACAGATGACCTACTTGAGTCTCTGTTATATGAGGATAACGGACCTCCTGGTAAATAGAGTCATGATTTTGATACGAAAAGAGCCCTTTTCTATGTGCTGGTTTTAGCAGGATGTCTCTGGGTTAGGATTGCATGGTAAATAAATATGTGGTCTATGGATCCATGAGTCATGGCTCTGGAGAACCAGAAAGCTATTTGAGGTGTTAAATGGAGATGTTTCGTAACCTGCATCCCTGCCCCCATGTCAACTAAACCATGTCCCTTGCCCGGAGACTAAGAGGGAAGGGAAGACCTGGAGACCCACACAGGATGTCTTAACCTTTTCCTGCTTTTCTGGTGCCTCTTGGTGGCTGTATCCCTGAAATGATTGGAAAAGCTGGGTCCTGGGTGAGATTTCTGGTTTGTATTTGACTTAACATCTGATCACTTTTGTGAGTCCAGCTGCCTAATCCCAGAGCCTAGAGCACTACTTGGCTTAAAGAGCATTTAGTGAATATTTGTTGTGTGAGTGAGCATGATCACACATTTGTGCAATGGTTGGCAGAGCCATGGTTTTCTTTTGTAGTAGTATTTTTTCCTTCATAAGCAATCCATGTCAGAATAAGACCTGTTTCATTAGTTCTGCACTTTAAATGGGAGATCCAGATATCTAGAAATAAACCTAGATTTATCATGGCATTTGTTGGAATTGAGGTTCATAAAAATAATGGACCTAATTTGGAAAATGCACCCTTGCAAATATGTAATGACTCTGCTGTAACTGGTGGAGCGAAAGTGCAGCTCTGGTGACGCACATGGATTGAGCTTGAGGAAAGTGGGGTGTCCTTGCTGTTATGCCAGGCTCACACCAGATGTGGTCCTGATATAAGGCTTATGATTGTATTTTTAAAAGCTCTCCCTGAAGGGAATCTTAAAAGGAAAAAGTCCTCAAGTTATAAATCACAGAAAGCCTCATGCTTCTTTGAACTATTAGCCCAGTACTTCATTTTTATTCCTTTTGAGCCTGTTTTTGCTGTTGGCATGAAAAGATAATTTAATGCTTTCCAGAGATGAAATCTTCCAGGCACGCTGGCAACTTCTGGATTTGCTTCTGTAAAGTGATCTCTCAGCTTGTGTATAGTTATTGGTCTTAATTCCTTTAAATTAAAGTATGTGGAAACAGTATTGGATTTAATGGAGACAAAGTCTGGAACCATGGCTTAGCACTGGTATTTTCTGCTGGAAACATTACTTTGAAGTGAATACACTGGGTGTCAGAGCTGAACAATAATCGCTCTTGTTCATCATGTAGTGTGTACAAATCTGGTGAGAAACCTGCACTTTCTAACCTTCGTCTTGAACCTCCTTTGTCGCTCTTGTCTGACTTACCAAGTTCTGTGGTCCACATACTTTATGAAAGTGGAGCTTTCCTAAGTCAGGGTGGTCTTGGACAGGCAGATGCATATAGTTAAGTTATTGCCCCAGACTTCAGAATGACATGGTCATTTTAAGCTGCGTTAAGTATATCTGGGCAACAGTAAGCCTCACTTCCCAGGATAAGGTGAACTACCGGAACATATTTTATTGCCTTTTAATTTTGCCTTTGGATTTTCATGATTTATGTTAGATTATAAAAGAAAGAAAGAAAGGACTTCTGATAGGTTACCCTATTTTTTCCTTGTTGCTGAATTTGAGTTTGAAATCCTTCATGGTATTCCTATGTGGCTCCAATACTTTTTAATGGTCAGATCCAAGAAAATCCAATAATACAGTTCTGAGTCTTAAAGAAAACCATGGAAAGGGAAAATGGGCCCTGGCATGTCTGGTGAGCTGTATTTATTATTTGGATCTGAATAGAATTTTATCTGATGTTTCTTAGGTGCTCTGACACTGATGTGAATGTAGTTGTTTACTCTACTGTTAGGTATCAAACAATGATAGAATCTTCATACCAGATGGGACCTAAAGGCCACCTGATTCCATTTTTAGCCAAAAGAAAATAAGTGACTTATTGAAAATTATGTGCTAGTTCATAGCAGAGCTAGCATCATAGAGGTAGCCTGAGTCCTGGATTTGTGCTGTTTTCACACTATGCCATGGTAGCCTTGTAGTATTAGTTAGAATTTTGCCTTTTGATGATTTCATATTTTATTTTATAGATGTTATTTTTTATAAAATGATACCTTAAATAACTCACAGAATAATTTAATAGAGATTCATAGATATTTTTCATACTAATATATTCTTAAGTATAAATAAATTCACGTTTTACCTGGCTAACAAATTACTATATCCAGATGTTGAATATATGAAATTCCTAAAGCAGGGAAGCAAAGAATAAAAGCTAGAGCTGACCAAGAAAGGAAAAAGAGAAGACTCAAATTACTAAAACCAGGAACAAAAGAGAGACCATTACTACCAACTTTATAGAGATTTTTAAAATTATCAATGAATATTTTAACTACTATATTATAAATTAGATAACTTAGATAAACTGAACAAATTCCTAGAAAGACATGAGTTGCTGAAATTGACTTAAGAATAAGTAGAACATTGAAATAGATCTATAACAAGTAGAGATTAACTTAGTAAACAAACAAACAAAAACTTCCCACAAAGAAAAGCTAGGATAAGATGGCTTCACTGGTTATTCCTACCAGACACTTAAAAGGAAATTAATACCAATTCTTCACAAACTCTTCCCATAGATAGAAGAGGAGGGAATAAAATCAAATCTAGCAATCTATGAAAAGGATTACACACCATCAGCAAGTAGGATTCATCCCCAGAATGCAAGGTTGGTTTAACAAATGAAAATTAGCTCATCCAATGCATCACAGCAGCAAGACAAAAACCACACAATCATCTCAACATACACAGGAAATGATTTGACAAAATTTAGCTCCCATCTATGGTACAAACACTCAGGAACAGTAGCAAATGGAAAAGGGCTTCCTCAGCCTAATATAGCCACCTGTGAAATCTGTGACTCGCATTAGTCTTAAAGTTGAAAGACTGGGTGCTTTCCCCAAGATGAGGAAAAACAAGGATGTTCATTCTCACCACTCACTTCTATTCATCATTGTGTTGGATGTTCTAGTCAGGGCAGTTAGGCAGAACACATGCACGCATGCACGTGCATGTATACACGTGTGTGTGCGTGCATGCGCATGTGCACACACACACACACACACATACACACACACACACAGGCTTACCTTCTTGAGAACCATTACCAGTTGGTGATGCATGGTTGCTTGTGGGATTGTCACCTTCCTTGAGAGTTTCAAGGTGAAGCATATGCTTAACACTGCAGCAGATGGAATCATGAGTTGGTGCTCACATGTTTCTGTGAACACAGCTCCATCCCTGGTGGCTCTGCCTGTCTTTGCAGCTCCATTGCTGGTGGTACCTAGTGTGGGCTCTCAGCTCATTCCCTCTTCCCTCTCTGCCTTTTCTGTTTCTGAACACAGGGAATGGATTACCTAGTAAAGGAGGGTGCCTAACACCTTACTCCTGCTGTCTTTAGGGAACCTCTGACATTTCAACTAGGCATTAATTTCTGATGGATCTTTCTCAGGAAATATATTCTCCATTATTTCCTATTTAGTCACTTTTGTCATTTCTGTACACAAAAGTTTCAGGAGTCCCAGGTCACTCCTGGACATGGGATATAAGACTCATTTCTGTCTAGCACACACCCTTCTCACCTCATCCCCCATTTTCCTGCAAAGCCATTTACTCCAACCATGTGGGCTGTCTCCCTCCTTCCGCGCCATGCTCTCCACATGGCCATGCTTGTGTCCTATGCTTTCTTCTCTGGAAACCCTGAGCTCCACTACCTCTCTCGCCAATCCTTAATCTGTCCTTGAAGCTGTGTCTAACACGTGTGTTCTCCTCTGGGAGCCTGTCTTCCTCTGAGCAGGTCCCAGGCCTTACTGCCCAGCTCTTTCACAGACCTGTAATTCACTTTCCTGTTTCCCCTCTAGACTTTGATCTCCTGAGACCTCTATGTCTCTGGAATCTGACACACACGCGCATATATATATTTTGTTGTTGTTGTTGTTGACATAAACTGTAGGTGCTCAAAAATAGGTGCTGGATTGCTATCAATAGTCAGGAGACCTCCAAGTGATACAGGCCCAAGGATAATTCCCCTTCTAGGTGTAACTTCATCTGAAGCATCTTTTTTTTTTCTTTTAATTTTAAGTTTTCCTGTCTTTGGGGCCTAGATTAAGGCATTGTCAGAAGCCAGAGGTTACAATTGTGATTGCAGTTGACTGACTATGAAAAGAACATGTTTTACTCACCTACAAATATATGCATATACCCATTGACAAATATACCTATGTCACATCAAAACTGGAAAATCTGCAAAGTTTATTTGCATATTTTTATGACTAAACAAAATTTAATTTATACGACTAAAGTAAACAAAACTTCAAAGACACTTGAATGTAATTATCATTGTGCATTTGTAGGGGTTCTGCTAAAAGATTGGCAATGTATTTAATTCTTATTAATAATAAGGAAAAAATAAAATAGGAAAAAAATAGGGAGTTGAGACAATTCTCTGTTCAAGTTATGAATTTGATAAAAAGAATTTTGTACTCAATATTAGATCTTTATGGACTTTAGTAAAATCCATGTCTGCTTTCTTTTTTTGCAATTAAAAATAAGTAAATTTCTTTGAGAAGATTTTCTATTTTGATTTTTTTTTTCTGATTCTCATTTTTAGTGTTTTCTATTTCTATTAATGTCTTATCTTGTACTCATTCTCAATGGCTCAAAGTATTAAAAAATAAGGGAATAATGTGAAGTATGAAAATGTCAAATATTTTTCCATGATAAAATATGTTTTAAAAAGGTAAGAAATTTAAAAATTGAAGGTCATATGTCTTCAAATAATTAATTCAAAAAATTTCACTTTTATTAAAATTAAAAATGTACAATGATAAGTATACAATTCATTGTATCTAAACTTTAAATAAAAGCTGAAATAGTTTATTTAAGACAAATATATTTTTATTGGGAAAAAAAGAAAATTACAATAGAACCTTCAGGGTCTGTCTTTGCCACTGTAAGGAGTAGTAATTAACACATCACACTGGTTACATCCAACCACAGAGCTGCATGGAGAATAAAGGCAGAGGAGGGCAGATCACGAGGTCAGGCGTTCAAGAACAGCCTAGCCAACATGGTGAAACCCTGTTTCTACTAAAAATACAAAAATTAGCCATGTATGGTTGTGGGTGCCTGTAATCCCAGCTACTTGGGAGGCTGAGGCCTGAGGCAGAAGAATGGATTGAAACCGGAAGGTCGAGGTTGCAGTGAGCCAAGATTGTACCACTGTACTCCAGCCTGGGTGAAAGAGTGAAACTCCATCTGAAAATAAATAAGTAAGTAAGTAAATAAATAAATAAATAAATAAAACTGGTTACTATTACAGAATACTCCTCACCTGCCCTGTGTACCTGCTGTGATTTCATGTTGATTGCAGATCATGAATAGAGCTGGGAACACTCAGTGAGGTGGATGCTTGGGTGCTACTGGGAAACAAGCTCTGTTCTTCAGGACTCTGTTGCATGTCTGCTGTCTGCCAGGAAGTATTTGACAAGTTATTGAATTGTTTTTCTCTTATCCAAGTGTTTCCGTTCCTCAGATGGATCAGAAGCAGTGTTTGTTTCCCAATGTCCATGGGATTAAGATATAATTGTCTTTTGTTTTGAAAGGCAACAATCTTTAATGGTTTAAGGAAAGAATCAACATGAATAAACTCCAATAGAAAAAAATGAAGATTCAGTGTCATTCTTAATTCTAGAAAACTTCCTTGCTTTCTAACTCTGGACTTAAGAAAACAAGAAAACCAGCATCAATTCACTTATTGAAATGCTAATGTCAAGAGGGTATATTTTTATGTACAAAATGTAATCCATATATCCATTCATTCCACAAATATTTGTGAGTGCCATGAAAACAATAGTGAACAGGGCTGGCCAAGATTCTGTTTTCATGGAACTTAATCTAGTGAAAAACACAGACAACATGTCAGGCAATGCTAGGTGCTATGGCAGAAAGGGTAGAATTTGGTTCAAAGCCACTGATGAGTGTGGGAGGCTGAGATCAGAGCAGACATCAGCTTTATTAGGATGAGGAAGGACATGGCTGCATCTCAGACATGAAATGTGCAGGTATGAATGTTAGGAAAGTTTACCGTAATTCTTAGAAATGTGATTTCTAATCACAGAATTTAGACCTATGCCTCCTGGTGAGTTTGGAATTCAGCCTTTGGTAATGGTTGTGTTATTTTCATGGAATTTACAGAATGGAGAGGTTTGGTGTTCTGTGAGTGAGGGAGGATAGAGAGGCACCAGCCTCAAGAAGGCTGAGCTGCTGCTGGGCAGTGCTGCATTATACTGGCCATAAACATTGGCTGCTTCCATGCATTGCAGCCTCCCACATAACGTGGGTGAGCAAGTGAAACCACAGAATCATCCCAAAAGCTGTGTCATGCTTTCATACATTTGAGGCCATTTATGTCCCCTCCTAAAACGTAAACAGTCACACATGCTGAGGAGCAGAGGTGGGGAGGCCCTGGTGTGCGCAACTTGCGGAAAACAGCAGCATTTGTAAATGTTGATGCATAGAACAAGAAACATATCAAAGGAGGGATAAGAGAAAAGGCAGGTCTCTAAAAGTAGTCACTGAGGACTTGTTTTCATCTCTGTTTTGAAAGGTCGTGGGGATTTCTCTTGAGCTAGAGTGGAGGCAGTTTGTGCAGTGCATGGACCAATCGGTGTGAGAGTGCCTGAGTTTCCAGTGACATATTTGCAACTGTTTGTGTTTGTAGCTTTTGAGCTATGGCCATGGAAGATGGTTCATATTATATTTAATGGTTGTTGATCCAGTATCTGGCCAGTGGGAGATATTTGTTCCTGATGGCCTGGCAGAGCTTTCGGCTCTGCAAACACTCATTGCTGTGGCTTCCAGCCCGAGCACATTGTGGTCACATCGCAGGAATGTGACAGTTGGACTGTAATTTTAGTTCTGCTCAATTTCTTTGTAAATGATTTATAAACGCAACTTGAAAAATTAATCTTGAAATAGGTTGCAGCATTTTGGTTATAGTCAACGCATAGGATTCCTATTACACATCTAATTCTATTATTTCTAGTTATGGCACAGTGCTAATGAAGTTTGCGAATTACAAAAATATGGCAACTATTTCTTTTTTTTTTTTTTTTTGCGCTTCAAGGATAAATAGCCTTAAAGTAAACAAATAATACCAAGGGAAAAGATACAATGAAATTTTCTACATAGAAAGCCCCACAATGTAAAGGCTTATGCAAATTTTGAGGCATTTGTGCTTATAGTATTCTAATAGACTTTTTAAATGGTGGTCCATTTGAATGAGCCTGTCCAAAGCATACTTATTTCAGTTATTTACTGAAAGACAAGCTAGAGTTGAATAAAAAGTGAACCATAACTCTGATTTAATGAGTGCAGTTTGGCCATTAAAACAACCCTCTATTCTTAGTAGAATCTTTGTAGAACATGCAGTTATTTTATGGGAAATGTAAGATGCAGATACAGAAAAATAATATGTTGGTGTTATTATTTTTTAACTTCAGAAATATTATTTCTAAATTTTGTTTACTTTTTAAAGAAACAACACATTTTGGAAAATAGAAAGTATAAACAGACAAAACAAAGGAAACAAACTAAGGGGAAAAACACAATAGCTTATGAGCATTAGCTGCTCCACCCCGCAGAGGTAACCACTGTTAATGTGCTAGTGTGTAAACCTAATTCTATCCCTGAATGTGTGGGCATGTATGTGTCTATTCATACACACATTCACACACACATAGTGAAATGAGATTCTAGTACAAATACTCTTTATTAGCCTGATTTTTCACCTACTTAGTTTTGATGGTTGCATATAATTCTTTTATGTGGGTGCAGCATAATTTATCTGATTCATGTTCTGTTGTACATTCAGGTAGCTTCCGATTTGTGTTACAAATATATACCACGCTATGATAAGCATCTCTGTAAACACATTTTTATATTTGGGTGATTATTTTCTCATAATACTTTTTAGCAGTGTAACTGCCGAGTCAGTGTCTTCACTGTTTAATAGCTTTTGATACATATTGCCAAATTTTCCCTAAAAAGTTTGGGCCAACATACATATCTTCTTATAAAGTGTGAGGAAACTATTTGTCTACATCAAAGAATAAAAATTATTTTAGGCCAGGTGCGATGGCTCGCACCTGTAATCCCAGCACTTTGGGAGGCTGAGGCAGGCAGATCATTTGAAGCCAGGAATTTGAAACCTACCTGACCAACATGGTGAAACCCCATCTCTACTGAAAATACGAAAATTAGCCAGGTACGTTGGCCCATGCCTGTAATCTCAGCTATTTGAGAAGTTGAGGCACAAGACTCTCTTGAACCTGGGAGGCAGAGGTTGCAGTGAGTCAAGATTGTGTCACTGCGCTCCAGCCTGGGCAACAGAGCAAGACTCTGTTTCAAGAAAAAAAGATTATTATTTTAAAGATGTTTGTTAACACAAGTTACGGTTGTTTGCCCAGGCTGGATGGGCCTAGGAGGGAAAGTGACTCATATACTTTGCCTTCTTATGGATGGTGCCCCTCACTTCCTTCCTGAAAAACCCAAAGTAAGGTTTTCTCTGGATCTGAAAGGGTTTCAGTTGTTAGCAAAAAAATGGACCCATATTTAGTATCTTGGGCATTTGTATTTCATTTTTTGTTTATTCACTTTTTAAGTCAGTTTTTTCAATGAAGTACTCTTTTTCTCAGTAATGCCTTTCCATATGTTATGAGAATAATTTTTTGTAGTTTGTGATATTTTAAAAAGTTCTAAGATCTATTTTTATTATTAGATGTAGTACTTTCCCCTATGTAACATATTTGTTAATATGTTTCTAACTTCATATTAAACATCTATGTAATTTGTTCTTACATACTTGGAACTTAATCCTTATGGATTATATTTGCATGTATATTATTGTGTAAGTTATTACCCATTTATTTTTCTCTTGAAAGATTAGTTAGGTACCCAGTTAGGAATCATTTCTTCCTTACTAATTTGGAATGCCAAACTTGTCATATAATAAATTTTAGGTGTTATTGGGTCTATTTCTTAATGTTTTTCATTTCAAAAACAGTCTATCAATTTTGATTATGTAGCTTTGCAATAAATATTTCTCAATGCCCTTTTAAAAATCTTTTACTTAGCTGAACTTTTACAAAATGTATTGTGCAAGTTTTAATATATGCTCCTATCACCAGCTTAAATCAGTAACACCCAGCCAATCCCTTTTCATCTGCTCCAGCCCCATTACAAAATTATTTTGAAGTAAATCTCAAATAGCATTTCATCTGTAAATATTTTATTATATATTTCTATTAGATCTTTTTATTAAGATATAATTTACATGATTTAAAATTCACCATTTTTAACTATGCAATTCAGTTAGTTTGAATGTATTCATATATTATGCAATCATTACCACTGCCTAATTCTGGGATACTTCCATCACCCTGAAAAGAAACTCTGTGCCTATTAGCAATTGGTCCCAATTCCCAACTCCCAAATTGTCAAGCAAGTCAAGCAACCACTGGTCTAATTTCTGTTTCTATGGACTTTCCTATTCTAAATATTTCATATATATAAGTGAAATCTTACAATATGTGGCCTTTTGTGTCTGACTTATTTTACACAGCCTAATGTTCTCAAGGTTTGTGTTATGTACTAGTACTTCATTTTTATGGTTGAAAAAAATTCCATAGTATGAATATACCACAATTTATCCATTTATCTGTTGTAGAATTTTGGAGTTGTTTCCACCTTTTGGCTATAGTGAATAATGCTGCTGTGAAGATTTATGTACACATTTTTGTGTAAACATGCATTTTCAATTATTTGTATATATCTAAGAGTGTAATTTCTGGGTCATATGGTAATTCTATGTTTAACTGTTTGAAGAATTGCCAAACCTTTATACCGGTGGCTACATTATTTTACATTCCCACTAGCCATGTATAAGAGTTCCAGGTTCTCTAGATCTTTGCCAACACTTATTTTCCATTTAAAAAAAGTATATGTATTCATGCAGAGTGGTACCTCAAGGTTTTGATTTGCATTTCCATAATAATTAATGATGTTGAATAGCTTTTCACATGTTTCTTGGCTATCTGCATATCTTCTTTGGAGAAATGTCTATACAAATTATTTGCCCATTATAAAATTGGGTTATTTGACATTTATTTTTGGGCTTTAATAGTTCTTTATTTATTCTGAATAATATATCTCCAACTCATGTCAAATATATAACTGGCAACTATTTTCTTTCATTCAGGGGATTTTTCATTTTGTTTATAGTATCTTTTAATAAGCAAAACTTTAAATTTTGTTGAAGTCCCATTATTTTTTGGGTGCTTATTTTATTATTTTTATTTATTGTTTTGAGACAAAGTCTCGCTCTGTCACACAGGCTGGAGTGCAGTGGCGCGATCTTGGCTCACTGCAACCTCTGCCTCCCAGGTTCAAGTGATTCTCCTGCCTAAGCTTCCTGAGTAGCTGGGACTATGGGCGCCCACCACCACGCCCAGCTAATTTTTGCATTTTTAGTAGAGGCGGGGTTTCACCATGTCAGCCAGGCTGGTCTAGAACTCCTGACCTCAAACGATCCACCTACGTCAGCCTCCCAAAGTGCTGGGATTATAGGTGTGAGCCACCATGCCTGGCCTTGGATGCTTATTTTAGATGTTACATCAAAGAATCATTTGCTAAAGCCAAGATCATGAAGATTTACTCCTATGTTCCAAGAGTTCTGTAGCTTTAGCCCTGACATTTAGGCCTCTGATCCATTTACACATAATGGATTATTGTAAACTGCAGCCACCTTACTGCCCTGTTGAGCACTAGGTCTTCCTTCTTCTATCCAGTGGTACATTTGTGCCTGTTAATTGACTTCTTATCATTCCCCTGCTCCTCTCAGCCTCTGGTAACCACCACTCTATTCTCTATCTTCATGAGATCCACTTTTTTTTTTAGCTTCCACATATGAAGGAAAATATGCAATATTTATCATTTTGTGTCTGGCTTATTTCACTTAATGACTTCCAGTTCCATCTATGTTGCTGTAAATGACAGGATTGCATTTTTTTTATGGCTGAACAATATTCCATTGTGTATATGTATCACATTGTCTTTATCCATTCATCCATTGATGGGCATTTATGTTGAGTCTATATTTCGACTATTGTGAATATTTCTGTAATAAACATGAGAATGTGTGTATCTCTTTGCTATATTGATTTGGATATATACCCAGTAGTGGATGGCTGGATCATATATATGGTAGTCCTATTTATAGTTTTTTTTGAGAAACCTCCATACAATTTTCCATAGTGGCTGTGCTAATTTATGTTCTCAACAAGAGTGTATTAGGGTTCCTCTTTTTCTACATCCTTGCCAACATCTGTTATTCCTTGTCTTTTTGATAAAAGCCATTGTAACTGGGGTGAGATGATATCTCATTGTGGTTTTGATGTGCATTTCTCTGATAATTAGTGATATTGAGCATGTTTATACTTATTAGTTATTTGTATGTCTTCTTTTGAGAAATGTCTATTCAGATTTTTAAAAATTGGATTTTTTTTAACTATTGTGTTGCTTCAGTTTCTTATGTATTCTGGTTATTAATCCCTTGTCAGATAGATAATTTGCAAGTATTTTCTCCCATCCTTTGAGCTGTCTCTTCACTTAGTTTAATGTTTCACTTACTGTACAAAAGCTTTCTACCTTGATGTCATTCAATTTGTCTATTTTTGCTTTGGTTGCCTGTGCTTTGGGATTTTACACACACAAAAATCTTTGCCCAGAACTAAATCCTTGAGCATTAGCCCAATGTTTTCTTCTAGTAGTTTCATAGATTCAGGTCTTGGATTTAAGTCTTTAATCCATTTTTATTTGATTTTTGTATATGAGGAGAGATAGGGGTCCAGTTTCATTTCTCTGCATATGGTTATTCAGTTTTCCCACACCATTTATTGAAGAGACTGTCCTTTTTCCATTGTAACTTTTGCTGCCTTTGTCAAAATGAGTTGGCTATAAATGTTTGGATTTATATCTGGGTTCTTTATTGTGTTTCATTGCTCTATGTACTTGTTTTTATGCCAGTTCCATGCTGATTTGGTTACTATAATTTTGGAGGACGTTTTGAAGTCAGGTGAGTGTGATACCTTCAGCTTTGTTCTTTTTGCTCAGGATTACATTGGCTATTTGGAGTCTTTTGTGAGTGTGCATAATAAATATTAGAATTTTTTTCCTGTTTCTGTGAAGAACTTCATTGGAATTTTAATAGGAATTGCACTGAATCTGTAAGTTACTTTGGGTATAATTATCATTTTAACATTATTAATTCTCCCAATCTGTAAGCATGGAACATCTTTCAATTTTTAAATGTCCTCTTCAGTTTCTTTCATCATTGTTTCATATTTTTCCTTATTAGATCTTTCACTGCATTGCATAAATTGATTCCTAGGCATTTTATATTCTTTGTAGCTATTGTAATGGGATTGCTTTCTTGATTTCTTTTTAAGATTGTTTGTTGTTGGCATATTAAATACTACTGATTTTTTAAAATTAATTTTACATACTGTAACTTTACTGAATTTATCCGTTCTAAGAGTTTTTGGTGGAGTTTTTAGGTTTTTCTAAGTATAAGATCATGTCATTTGTGAATGAAGCTAATTAGATTTCTTCCCTTCCTATTATATCTATTAATTCTCTCTCTTATCTAATAGCTCTGGCCAGGTCTTCCAGGACCATGTGGAATAAACATGATAAAAGTGGACATTCTTGTTTTGTTCCAGATTTTTTGTTTTGAAAGAAAGAGAGAGAAAAGAAGAAAGAAAGAAAGAGTGAAAGAAAGAAAAAAAAAAGAACGTAAGAAAGAAAGAAAGAGGAAGAGGAAGAGGGAGAGAGAACGGGATTCTTGTTCTATTGCCCAGGCTAGAATGCAGTCTAAAAATGGGTATTAAAAACCTCTTTTATGCCAATAATTGTGCTTAACAATGGAGACAGGAAGGAATAAGAGATGAAAATAACAAACAGGCAGCCAACCAATATTTTATTTAAA
>CAUYLG010011353.1:0-45408 GCA_963573385.1 Cacajao melanocephalus | reverse complement strand
AAGGGAGGGAAGGAGAGAGGGAGGGAGGGAGGATGGGAGGGAGGGAGGATGGGATGGAGGGAGGGAGGGAAGTAGAGAGGGAGTGAGGGAAGGAGAGAGAGAGGTAAGGAGGAAGGGAGGGAGGGAGGGAGGGAAGAAGGGAGGGAGGGAAGGAGAGAGGGAGGGAGGAAGGGAAGGAGAGAGGGAGGGAGGGAAGAAGTGAGGGAGGAAGGAGGAAGGAAATAGAAACGCTGCTGTCTCTGTGTCCAAAATGGCCACTGGTCTAGTGGTGCCTGGGCATCTGTGCCACCCCTGTAGGGGTCTTGGTCAGAACCCAAAAGTGTACCCAAGAGCTGTGCTGGTTTAAGTCAAATGCCACCGATGGGACATGCATCCAGGCTTGTCCAATCATTTCCCGTCTTGCATCTCGCTAATTACTTAAATTCCTTGACAGACAGGATACAAGAAAAGCTTTGACTCAATGGAGGCCAAACACAATTTTAAGCTTTAATAAATGCTGCAGACTTCTAAATAAAAAAGCTCAATTGAGAATTTAACTGTTCCTTTTACACTACTTCCTTTTGTGAATTCTGTCCCCAGCCCTGGTCCCTGGTGAGACGCCCTTACCTGGCAGGCCAGGCTGGCCCTGAGGTCCACGGTCTCCTTTGGGCCCCTCCATGGCGTGGCCTGGGGATCCTGGTAACCCTGGCTGTCCCTGGGGCCCCGGAGGACCCATGAATCCTTGCTCTCCTTTGGCTCCAGGAATTCCTGGGCTCCCAGCTAATCCTGGGAAACCCACCTCACCCTTTGAACCTAAACAAGAAAAACAAGAAAAACAGTTTGAGGTGATGGGAAACGCAGCAGCAGAGCAGTAATCTCCATGCGTGGGCGGCAGGGATGGGTGAGGCGTGCCTCATCCTGCAGGTGACCCTCAGAGAGGGCTTCGAGGGCCACCAGGAAAACGGCAGCAAGTTCTCCGACCCCTCCTCCTTCTCTTTACTAACACACTAGAATCCGACCGTGGTCTGGCTGGAGAAAGAGCTAGGACCTCAGCTATCATGTTCACACTTCTTAAAAGACATGTTCTATGACAGCAGCATCTGAATTGTGCTGAGAGACACCTGCAGCAACT
This sequence comes from Cacajao melanocephalus, assembly GCA_963573385.1. Taxonomy (NCBI): domain Eukaryota; kingdom Metazoa; phylum Chordata; class Mammalia; order Primates; family Pitheciidae; genus Cacajao; species Cacajao melanocephalus. Next base: position 44,297 of record CAUYLG010011353.1, on the reverse strand, counting down.
GCACTGCTGAATGACAGCTTCACTCCATCCGCAGATGAATGGACATGCCGACTATGCTCCGTCCGTACAGCGGGACCCTCACAGCCACAGAAAGAAGTCAGCCGCCATGGGGCTGGATCTCAAATTCACTGTGTCGTGGCAGAGAAGTCAGACTGAAAAGAGTGCACAGTGCATGGTTTCACCTTCATAAACTGCTAGAAAACGCAAACTAACCCAGAGGACCAGAAGGCAGCGGGACAGTTGCCTGGGGACTGGGGAGGGGGCCGGAGGGAGGGATTATGAAGCCGCAGAGGAGACTTTTGGGGGAAGGCTGTGCTTGCTATCTGGAACGTGGGGATGGATGTTTTCATGGGTATAGACCTATGTCAGCCTTATCAAGTTGTATACCTTAATATTTATAGTTTATCACCTGTTAATGAAATGCCAATAGAGCAGGTTTAAAAAATTAAAAAGTATCAGCTTGTAGGAAAAAAAATATTCCAGGTTTAGTTTTAAACATATTATCCAAATCTTACCAATAAAAATGCCAAAATTCTAAGGTTATTTCAAGAACAAAGGAAAAGGAATGAAATAGGGTCAAGACCTAAAGCGGTCATATGGGATTCTCTTCTGGGGATTCTCCCTGATATTTCACACAGCAATGTGAAAACACAAGGCACCGTGCTGAGTTTGCGCACGGGCAGTGCAGCATGCCCACAGAGTGTGCAGGATCGCATGGCAAGGGGGGAAAGGCACGGTGGGAACAGCCCGCAGCGACCCCTTGAGCAGGTGCATTTGCAAGGGGCTCTGCATTTGAGGGAGTCTGTGAGTTAAGAGACGGGGAAGTGCCCATTCCCAAGGCAGCCCACCCAGCACCAGGCCATCCATCTCAACCCAGGGATTCCCAGTGCCAGACCAACGTCCACCAAGGAAACACTGTGAGCTGGTCTCAGGGAGAACCAGGGGCCAGGGGAAGCAGCACCTCTGTGCCCCTGCTCCTTCTCAGCTCAAGTCCCAGGCCTTCCAGGGCTTTCAGATTCCTCCCACTGAGTGGAATCACTCAGCCAGCCCAGCCACCTGCCACAGGCATGTCCACAGATGCTGTGCGTGAACTCCTGGCTGCGGCCACCAGGGGCTTCTCTTCAGTGTCATGCGGCTCACATGCTTTGTATTTTCTGTGTCCACCTTGCTTTAACACGAAATGCTCAGCTCTCTGAGAGAGGAGACTGCCTTGCCAAGCTCCTGGCCACTCTCAGCTGCACTTGGCACTGAGCACATCATGGCTGCCCAGGGTATGGCCTGCCTTCACGTAAGTATAACCAGTTCTAGAAAGTCAGAATTTCAATATTCTGATGACCTTCTAGGCACAAAAATGACAAGGGTTTCCCGTCTCTGCTGAATTTTTATAAAATTAATCCAAGTAAAAGATAACTCTGAACATGAGTGTACTGCATGCCATTTTGATCCATTAATGAGAGGGGAACCACACGTGTCTTGCAGGCATTGCCCCCTGGGCCCAGCACCCATCCTCCATCCAGTTGCTGCCTGGCCAACAGGGATGGGGCTTCATCCTGAAGACACTGCCCCCTGTTCTGACATCAGGCAGCAGCAGTTAGTTGAAAAGGAAGAGCATAGTGAGCAAAGATTACCTTTGTCTCCTTTGGCCCCTGGAAAGCCTGGGAATCCTCTTCCTGGAAGACCTATGAGATGAGGGTAAAACACAATGTTTCTCTTCACTTAAACAATCCATCTGCAGGTACAACACAAAGCACTGTCAACTCTGCACTAACACTATGTGTATTTGTAGAGCACATGGATATTAGTTCATTGCACCCTTGTAATAAAATGACATTCCTATGGTTATTGTAAGATACCCTTGATTGGATGTTCCTAATTTAGTACTTTTTTCTAAGTACTTTCTACTCAGAACCATCATGGTGTTAAGCAGAAACGATCTGTGCAAATGAGTATTTGTTTCCTGCTGCCGTCTGGAGACAAGCAAATGGGCTTCTCAGACAACCATCCAGCTAATTGTTATTCTCAGGAAGGTGAGGAGAGCCAAAGAGCTTTGGGGCAGCAGATGCTGGGGAGATGGCCAATGTCAGCAAAGGGCTTGACGGAAGATTCAAGTGGGGGAAAAGGAGTGCAGGGCATTTTTATGAATTGTTTGTATAGAAAAAAATGAATGTATATAATATAAAGTTATAGAATGAAAAAAATGAACTTAAGAAAGAGGCCAGCACCAGTAGCAGTGGAAGCTCTTGGTGGTCCTCCCAGTGTCCCCCCAGCTCAGGGGTAACCTGCTTCAAATGGTGTGTTTATCTCTCTCTCTCTTGTATTAAATACAAATATTACTGTGTATGCGATTGTCATCATCACAGCTTGTGCTTTTGCCCAAGTTATGGTCCACGCTATGGCCAAGTTGTGGCCCATCAGAGATAGGAGCAGACTCAGGGGCCAACCAGTATTTCCAGGACAGTTCCTCAAATGGGGAAATGCTGGGCAGAGAAAAGAGAGTTGTTTTGCTATGCTTTGCTTTGCTTTGTCATAGCAATCACAGGGGAAACGGAAAGTGTTGTAACAGCAGGTATTTTACATGTCTCTGACTCACCACTGAGAGCTCGGGTTATTTCAGGGGAAGATGCCCTAAGTATTTATGGGATAATAAATCCCCCTTCCCTTCTTCTCCTCTCATCCCATCCTGCTCCACATGTCCACATCACTGTTTAAGTAGCTGCAAGGATGTATAGTCCAGGGGATACTCTGTGCCCAGCTCTGTTCACTGAACACAGGCAGTCTGCAGGTCTCTCGGAGTGGACACTGCTGATTCTGATAGGGAATGGAGTGCTGGGCCATACCTGGTTCACCCTTCTCTCCTGCTGACCCTGGGATTCCATCACTGCCTGGTTCTCCTTTCTGGCCAGCTGGGCCCGTGGGGCCAGGCGTCCCAGGAAGACCTCAAAGAGAAAAGTCACAACATCAGACACCCGCATAACCTCTCGTAGCAGCCTAGATGCCACACAAAATGGTTCCTTGCTGACATTCTTTAAGAGAGCTGTTCCCTCCCAAGCACACCTGGCTTTTCTGAGGTCAGTTCTGACTTCCCTTCAGAAAGGACCCTGCATACTTTCAGCAACACCATCAAACCCTGACCCTCAAAAGCTGGCGACAACAAAGAGGAGGTCCCTGAAACTCCATGTTAGCTACAAAAATGGTTTGGGGATGTGGGTCCTAGATCCTGCTAGTGGCAAGACTTCAGAATGACCCCGTAACCTGCACTACACTCAGTTTGCCCTTCTGAAAATGGGACAGCTGGCCTCCCTGCTCCCCATCTGTGATGGGAACTCCTTGGGGCCTCCCATCCCCTGGCCTCTCTTCTCTATGTGCCTGGGCTGTGTCCCAAGAGGAGCCTCTACCTGCTTCTCCTTTGACACCAGGGATGCCATCCAATCCTGGGAGGCCTTTGTCACCTTTTTCTCCAGGCAGCCCGGGGCTTCCTAAAGAAAAACACAAAACACCAAAACATCCATAAGTTTGGGTTTTTCTTTGACTTCTTAGATCCCCAAGTCCAAGAGAAGACCCCCTCACCTACCTGGATAGCCAACACTTCCAGGAGACCCTTTAAGGCCCGGGGACCCTGGCATTCCTGGGATCCCAATGCTTCCTTTTTCTCCCTTCTCTCCAGGGCTTCCTGGGAAACCCGCTATCCCTTGATCTCCCTGCAAGTACAAGTCAGGCATATTAACTTTACATTTGTCCATGTGCATGCCTCTGTAGGCATGTTCTAGATAATTGCATACATTTTGGTGCAATGAATATTGCATTGCCAAACTCCATTTCCAGATTTCTCACCAAAGAATCAAAGTCTTCTTCTGAAAAGAGAGGAAAAACTTAAGCGCAGTGGAGCCAACCATCTGGTTTCCACTTAGCGTCCCTCTTCCCCCTTCATCCTCTCTGTTTCATCCCAGTGACAGCTGTCCCTCACCCTAGCCTCTCACCAGTTTCTAGATTCTTCCTTGGGGGTGAGGTAGTGAATACAAAGGGGAGGAGAGGTGGCTTGTGTTTCCCTGCAGGAATCACTGTGTGTATGGTTCACCGAGTATGCCGAGATAAGGTATTTGCTGAGCATTTCTCAGACAGCCTCTCCACGGAACCGGGAGGAGCCAGGAGGAGGGGACCTTTCCATGCTGAGTGCTGGTTACCTTGTCACCAGGCAGCCCGGGGATGCCTATGCCAGGTGGGCCTGCCTGCCCTTTCTCTCCTTTTGTGCCTTTTTCTCCAGGTAAGCCAGGGGCACCTTGTGGGCCAGGGATGCCAGGCACGCCTTTCTCTCCAGGTGTTCCTATAAACACAAACAATTGAAACTTGATTTGGGCTTAGCTAGTGCTGGTATTACAAATGAAGAAGTGCCTCCACAACCAGCCAAGAATGAGATACAAGAAAGCAAATCCCTCCACAACCAGCCAAGAATGAGATACAAGAAAGCAAATCCCTCATGTAACCATCGGCTCATGACTGATCACCCAGATCAGTCACCCAGATCACATCAGAGCCAGGCTAGGAAATGTCTCTCCCGTCCTTGAAGACCATCACGTTATTAAGACAGGGAAGAAATACATTAACTGCCTAGAATATTCACTTTCTCAACAGTGTAAAAACGGATCTTATGTCCTTTATTACGCAGCCAGCTCTCATTAGCCAGACATCACAGGGACCATGTGGCAGGGGGGCCAGAGTCCGTGCGCACTCGGTTCTGTGATGCATGTTGGTAGCCAGGCTTACTCACACATAGGCATGATCAGCAACCTAGATGCTTACACTTTAATTAAAGTGATAACAGCACCTGCTAAAGACTTAGGAGGAGATGGAAAGATGGGCTTCCCATCTGAACTCTTCCCCTTTCTGAGTGAGTTCTGAGGACCATCCCACCCAGCCCTTCCCTCACTCTACTCTTCCGGCTGCTCTCACTGCGGTAGACACTGATGGCAAAGCAGGAAGGCCAGTCCAGACTGGAGCAGAGGAGTCCAGAGAATTCTTCTGAACTAACACAAAGGGCTCTGGAGCCATGAGCTACTCAGGCTGACAAGCCTGGATGGAAAAGCCGGCGTCTCCTAGGGAGCTCCTAGCCAAGGACACAGTCACTCGGAGATCGTCAAAAGCTGACTGTATACGGCCCATGCTTTATTCCATTAGATGGTGGGTCTTCTTCACGACAGCCATACTGTTAGCCAAATGCCACCCTTCCTGAGCAGGAGCCCATTCAGAGCTGAGGATGTGAATTTGTGTAAAAGACACAGCTGCCTGGATTCTGTCTTCTCAGCTGAAGAGGATCTCACTCTGCAGACTGCCCTACCAGTACCACATGCACAAATGCTAGAGCGCCTTCTTCTAAATCCGGTTTACCTGGCAAGCCCATTCCACCAACAGATCCTTTAGGTCCTGGAAGTCCTGGAGAACCTGGGGTTCCACTTATGCCTGGATCACCCTTAGGTCCTAGAACAGTAAAGAAAGCAATCTGAGAGGCTGACATCTACAGAGAGAGCTGGGGAATACAGGCCTCATCCCGAGCCCTTGCCACGCTGGGGACGGAGTTCCACACCATACCTGGCTGCCCAGGCTGTCCCGCCTGCCCGTCCTTTCCAGGTACTCCTGGGCTCCCGGGGTCTCCTCGGGATCCCTTCTCACCAATTGGTCCAATTTGTCCTACACATCAGAGAAGAAAATAGCAATGACCCACATTTGCTTGCAAGCAAGTTGCTGCAGAAATGCAGGCTGGTTGGTGTTATTTATGGAGGATCCAATATCCCAGGAAAGGCACATGTGGCTCCAAGCTCGGCCACGAGAAGCTTCCTAGACTTGCCTTTCTCTCCTTGGTCTCCCTTCTGGCCCTTCATGCTGCCCATGTCCACTTTATCCATGGAGCCAGGCTTGCCGGGGAGACCAACGTCACCCTTACTGCCTTTCAAGCCAGGGTCTCCCCTGGGTCCCGAGGAGCCTGGAAAGCCATGGTCCCCTGCAGAGGAAAGAGAAGGCACCGGTGAGCCTGGGCCAGTGTTGGAGAGGTGGTCAGAAGGCTCACATCCTTGTTGACTGCGAGGGCAGCTGACAAAGAGGCCACAAAGAACAAACAACTTGTCCAAAATGGCATTAATGGCCAGCGTCTGAGACACAGAAGAACCTGACCCCAGGTAAATGGGCAGTAAGGCCATTTTCTGCAATTCATTATTCGCTAATAATGCTAATACATGTGACTTGGCTTTCAGCTTTAGATAACTTACATTTTCTCTCCTTCCTATACATCTTTATCACTCTTACTCATAGTGCCCCCCAGTTCTATACAAAATAATAGAATAGGAATTTTATCGTTCTGCTAAGCAAATGACCCTTTCACATGTAATATTTGCAGTATTTCTTTTTAAAAGACATTATTTTGGACCAATTTCATATAACAAGATAAGAAATAAAGATGAAGACCTGTAAACTTGTGCAGGTTGCTAATTCGAGTCTAAAGACTCAGTCCCCGTGTCTTTGGCATAGCTGAAAATTCCACCATTTCTCACAAGAAGAATCTCATCTGTGCCCAAGTTCTTTCTGATTTGCTTGGCTGAGTGCAGTTTTCAACCCTATGTGCACTGAGCACCAGGAATCCTACTGGAAGAAGGGGGTCTCCTGGCCCTTTGCTTGAGTTTTTTGCGTGAGCCTCTTAAAGTGAAATACGATCTATGACACCTTGGGAATTTCCCAAGAGGCATCGAGAAATAGACACAAGATGAGGCTCTGAGGTTATCAGCTCTCCTACCTTTTTCACCCGGTAATCCCGGAGCACCCACTGGTCCTGGTGAGCCCGGCTGCCCAGGGGTCCCCATGACGCCCATTTCTCCCTTGGAACCTGTGGCCAAAGGAAAGGACTGTGAACATTTCCTCACTCGGAACGCTGACAGTAAATGCTAAGAGTCATAAAAAGAATAAGGTGAGGCCTGTGTCCTCATCATGAATCCAGACAGAAGTTACCTGGAAACCCAGGAACGCCCGGAGTCCCCTGCTGTCCAGGAAGGCCAGGGAGCCCTGACTGCCCTGTTACGCCAGGAAGTCCTTGAGCCCCTTTATCTCCTTTAGGGCCAGGCATGTCCAGTCCGGGGAATCCAGGGAAACCCTTCTCGCCTTTTATTCCAGGAGGGCCTGTAGTTGGGTGACATGCAAATAACTTTCAGCAGAATGTACAGAATGGTCTACAATGTACAGTGCTCCGTTTAACTATCTGCAGGAAGCACGTGAACACGCCCACACTGGGTACCTGAATGGATCGTCTACTAAGTGTTGGTGTTTGGGTCATCAGGATAATCAAATGGCTGCTATTCTAAAAGAAAGGCCCCTTCCTTCCTGTCACTGATAGCAATGCCACCCGAGGCACCACCACGGCCTCATTCACTGATTGTGTTACTCTAATCTCCAGGTACCACCTTCACTCTATGATTATTACTGCCAAAGGCAAAGCTAGGTTCTACACTCAATTGGTGTAAATTATCCACAACTAATTAACCCTCCTATGGAAAGATGATATAGAGACATCAGTTAGAATAAAATGTAAAACGTGATTGAGTACAGTAAAGGAAAGGCCTTTCCGTTAGGTACATAATCTCAGTGGGTGGGAAAAAAATCTAGGACTACGTTTCAGCAAATAATCAAACCTATTTTCACAAACTCAAGTTTTACTTTCTCTCTTTTTCTCACACATTGTGCTAAGCTTCCCTTCACGGGGACCCCAACCTCATCTCCCATGCTTCAGGAAAGCAGGCTTTTAAGAAGAGATAATTCTAGAAGAATGTCACTTACCTGCCAACCCTGGTGGCCCCTGCCCGCCAGGGGGACCCCTAGCTCCAGGGGGGCCTATTCCTGGAACTCCTGGAGACCCCATGGGGCCTGGCAATCCAGGAGGTCCTGGGTCACCTGGAGAAGAAAAATTGAGAATTAGCTGTGCAGGATCAGTGGCGCGTTTCCTGGCATAGGAGACCCACGCACACGAATGGCCCCAGCAACAGAAAGCCACGAGCTCTGGCCCTCTAGGATTTGCATCATTCATTCAACAAATACGTATCAAGCATACTCGGCAGGGGCTCTGGGAATGAAAAATAAGCACATCCTGTCCTTGAAACTGTCCGGATTGATCTGCAAAAAGTTACCTCTGATCCCCTGAAGCCCAGGGGGGCCGATCGCTCCATGTTCTCCAGGAACACCTGGTACTCCAACGCTCCCCTTCTCCCCAGGTGTGCCAGGAATGCCAGGAATACCTGGCAAACCTTTGAGTCCAGGTAGACCAACTCCAGGCTCTCCCTGAAAATCCCCAAAGCACAGAGAAGCAAATTGATTTGCAAAGTCAGTATTTTTATCAAATCAATAGCATAAGTAAAGACTTAACAGACAGCGCCAGTGCACTCGGTAAGAATATTATCTGCTCAATCCTTTTCAAGCCTTTGCAAAGCTTCCTCATACCTATCACGTTTTCAGGCTTGTGGGTAACTTCTATTGTTTTCATGTTACAAAGGAAGAAAAGCAAGGCTCCCCACTAATAAACGACACTCTTCTCAAGTCTTCTGACCTGAGCATGTCCCCTCAATCCTGCAGCCTGGTGCCTGTGACAAAGTGTTGACCCTAAGTAACTGATAAAAGGCAAAATATGAGTTGTGAGTAGTGAATGGAGTGCTTCCTAAGAGACAGCAAGGCTCCAGGGCTAGCATGGACACGAGTTATTGTGTTTGTTTGGATAAATGAAGGTTTCACAGTAAATTAAACATTTTAATCTATGGCATGAGTCACTGGGCTTTGACAGATACAGGCAATTAAAATAAAGGGTGACAGTGCCTTGGAAACCGCCTGGATTTAGGCACAGATGTAAGGCTCTGGAGCAAGCAGGTGCCCATGAAATCACAGCACTCCACTGGTGTCCCCTGCCTGCAAATGACATTTCCAGAGAGGGAGTATCTGGACATCAGTGGAAACTTCTCTATACAACCCAGGAGGAAATTTTCAAAATGGAAGGAACTCCATCAAGGGGATTCTTGAAAAGGCATGGAATTTTAAATCATGAATTAAAGCTTTCATTCACATTCCATTAGGCATTTACTAACTCCCGAGTCTTGCAGGTTTAAGATGATCCGCACGCTGCCATGGTTGGCTAAACATTCGAATGCAATGCAGGTCATCAGGGGAAGCTGGTGGCGGGTTGTATAAAGACAAAGGTCCAAAGGCTTCTCTTCAGTCTCAGCCACCAGATGAGGGCACCCTGCTGTCAGATGTTTTGGTATTTCTCGGGAAGAAGTCCCCCCGGGATCACAGAGGTGCGGCCACTGTGGTGCCCACCTGCCCTTTCCTGATAGGCAGGGAGCAGGCCCCACCTGGGTCCGTCACTGGCAATGTTTATCCATGGCTGTTTGCCCTTTCTCCCATTTGGTACCAATGCCTTCCAGCAACTTCACATCCATTCCTTCCAATTAGAACAGGAAAGGATGTAATCAGTAGGCCCTCACATTTGCTGAGTAGAATTTCAAGTATAGACAATTTGGTAGCAGAATATTCGAGGGCAAGGAGGATCCTGACTTCACCCTGGGCCAATAGTTCTCAAGCAGGGGCAATTTTGCCCCCCTAGTGCCATCTGCCGATGTCTGGAGATATTTTCAGTTGTGGCTGGGTGGAAGGGGGTGTCCTTTCGGTCACTCATGGGTGGAGGCCAGGGCTGCTCCTGCCAAAAGCCCTACAAAGGCATAGGGTAGCCCCTGCAGAAACGAATTATTGAACCCAGAATGCCAGGGGTGCCAAGGCTGAGAAACCGTCCTGGCTGACCATGCTTTCTTTTAGGACAGTAGCTTTCAAACCGCTTTCAGCTGCTTCTCACAGTAAGAAACGTATTTTACCCTGAGTTCCGGCTTACACACAGGCAAGAAAGTGTCTGTCATACAATTTCATAAAATCAAAACAAAGGTTTCCCCTCAAAATACTTACTTCCATGTGCTATGTACTCTGATACCTCCTATGCTCTGCTATTTCATCAACAATCAAAACCCGCTGGCCCAACGTGTCCTGGGAGGTTCATAACCTGCATTTTTTTGTGTCCAGTTAATAACAAGGAAGGGGGAGAATGGTCATCGAGGGAACGCCTGGCACCTACCTTCTGGCCCTGCACACCTGGGTTCCCAGGTAAGCCGTTAAATCCCGGACGACCTGGAGTCCCCGGAGGCCCCATGTCTCCAGGTAAGCCGTCAACACCTGTTTTGAAGAGTCAAAAAAAAAATCATTCTAATTACAATTCCCATACCCACCTTCTTCACTTTTAGTCTTGCCCAAATATGCCGACCCGACCTGAGACGGTCACCCGTGGAGGCCTTCGGAGGCGGCTGGTAGAGGCCAGGAGAGATTGCCCGGCAGAGGGCGCAGGTACCTCACCGCCTCTTCCAGCACCTGCACCCTCCTACCTCCTTTTCTCTCCTTTCTTTTTCTCCTACTCTCTTCAAACTTTTCCCTCCCGCCCTACTCTCCCCAAACAAAACAAGTATACCCCTTGGCACCTGCAGATGAGAGGGCACTTTAACTCATCTACTCAAGATGTGGTAGGGGGCAAGGGCACCACCATCACCTCGTTAGAAATACAGATCCTGGGGGTCTATCAGGCAGGCCCACTTTTCAAGATGGCACAGGATCTGTCACTAAAGGACTCCCAGCCACTGTCTGGGCCCCACCCTGGAGGCTCCGAGGGGCAGTGAAGCTGGCCAGCCACTAGTTCAGACCCTGTGTATGCAACACCAAGGACTCCAATGGCCAGTAATTTGTAATTTTGCAGTGGCACAGGTCCGAATCACACCCCCTGTGGGGCTCTGCACAGACAGAGTGTGACGGCGAGTGGCCCTCACCACCCTCCTCACTGCCACAAAGCCAAGCAACTCCATGCCACATGGGCCACGGCCGCTAGTGAAGGAGATCTTGTGTGAGGCAATGATGGAATATGAAGCAGTTGTGAACACGGCCAGGCCTCAGCTCCTGCCCTCGTGAACAGGGACCCTCGGCTGCCCTCCAAGCCTGAGGGAAGTGGCCACATGGGTGGGTGGGCATGGCGTGGCGGTCAGAGGACAGGGACTGTCATCTCCTGTTCTTCATGCTAGAAGCCTACAGCATTGAGGGGAATGGGACCTGGAGCCTCTGGGTAGGGAGACTGGGAGACTGGACGACATTAACCTAAGTTGGGCCACATGGCATGTTGCATGAAGACAAACCTCCTCATACGACACGCCCCTACTGTGCTCACAGCACCTTCTCCTCAGTCCTCAACAGAAGGGCCCTGATGACAAGTCTATTAATCAGAGTCTACCTGAAGGACAAGTAGACCCAAGAAATGTGAAAAAGGGGCAAAAAGAAATGTCCCTCCTTACCTCCTTATAGCTTCCAGCAGGAAGTGATGGCTTTAACGCCGTGGACGCCTCCCCCCGGAGCAAAGCCCCCTTCCCGCGACTCCCTGCACCTGCGGCTGGGCGCTCCCCCAACTCCCAAGCCCCCCACCGGACGTGTTCAGGTGGAATGCAAATCCTCCTCACGGATAAGAACAAACACCTGGAGCCTGGGTTTCCGCGAGTGCTGTGGCGGCAATGCCCATGAAGCTTACCCAGCTTTTGCGTCCCATCTTCCCAAGCAAACCCTACATGGCAAGGCAGCCGTGGCACAGAAGCCACTGAAATCACTGTCCTCAGCCCTGTCTGGGCACTTCTGAAAGCCTCCTGAACAGCGGGCACCAACTTGTGTGGCATTTTTATGTCTACTGCCTCCTCTTTTCTCACAGAAGTCACAGGCGGACCAAAGGCTCAGGCTTGTCTGGCAGGGTTACCTTTGGGGCCGGGGGGCCCTGGAAATCCAATCCCCGGCTGGCCCACGGTGCCCTTCTCTCCTGGCAGGCCTGGCCTTCCTGGGGTTCCAGGAAAGCCTCGGTCTCCTGTGGTGAGAAAGACCAACAGTCAGCTTGAGAAAAATGTGAGGATGCTCTCTTGGTATCCAGTTGAACTGGAATTCCAACCATACCTTGGGGACCTGGGAATCCTGGGGACCCCGGCAGTCCTTCAGCTCCAGGAGGGCCTGGTAAAGGAAAAACTTTTCCTGCTTCACCCTTTGGACCTAGAAAAAAAAAAGAGTAAAGAGAAAAGATAAACGAATGAGGACCACATGGAGCAGAGTGAGGACACGCAGTGGGTGAGTCCCTCCCGGCACCACGCGTGGCAGAGAGCAGAGCCTGTCTGAGCTCTCCACCTTTTCCCTCGGCAATTCTAGGATTCTTCACAGAGAGCTACGCTTCTCCCCAAAACGCGTGTCCAAAATGACCAAGATGTTTGTTGGACACTAGAATTCCTTAAGAGTCCACAATTAAGACTCACGAAAAGCTGAAACCTCTGCAACAACCGTGAGATGGCTCTGGATGGCTTCTTAGTGAGCCTGTCCCAAAAAAGCCAAAGCACGTTTGCTGTTGTCTCTCAATTGAGCCAAGTCTAAGTTGCTTTGAGGCTGACCTAAATGACGCTCATTTGGTGGTAAATTATCCAAACAACATGATCCGCAGGTGATTATGAACGATCCATTATCCATAACGGTGCCGCGGGAGAGCTCTGCGGTCACTTGAGCAGCACCAGAAAAACCATCCTTCCTCCCAAGCCAGGAGGCGCAGCCCCAGCCACCTCGGCACTCGTGCCTAGGAGAGCCAGTGCAGTGTCAGGATTGCACTGTTCAGAAAGGACCCAAGGGTTCCCCTCCAAGAATGCACGCACCGAATCTTCATATACCTTGTAAGAATCCAAGCTAAGTGGAGCCTCCCAAGAACAGCCAGCACATTCTTTAGCTAGACTATAGAAAACGCCAGCTGATTAACCCTAGGAAATGTCTCCTGTTGGTGACGCACACCCCTGGGCGCCAGGGTTTTATGATCACCATGGTTAAACACAGCTCTGGCAGATCAGAGACAGTCTTTCTTCTAATCTCGAAGCCGACTGGGTCTGGATGGCCAAAGAGCCCTGCAGCTGTGGACACAGGATCAACAGCCCCACCCCACGCCCCAGAAGCCTTCTTCCCCATCTGCTAGGGTACATTTGTGAGTACTCCAGTTGGTTTCTCTGATGGTAGTTTCTCGCCATAAGGAAGGCTGATTCCCTTTGACAGCTCTGAAAGACTGCAGATGTCACAAGCACAAAGACAGCACTTGATTTGTTGATTGTGGAATCAAGAGCCGCAAGGGAAAGTGATCAGGAGTCCGTATGCCTGGTTCCCCAGGGTACTCCTCCATTAAATCTGGTATCACCCGACCTCTAATGGAGTCATAAAAGAGACATTTCTAGGACCCTTCCAACCAAAGAACAACGGGCAACAGAGTCAGAACTTGATGCTAAGTACCCACTGATTATAGAAACAGGGAGAAGGATAAAAGTAACAGTTATGTTAGCACATTACACCTGGGCTGCCCTCAAACACTGACATTTCCTATACTGGAATGCTTAGATGCTTAGGAATGGGATTGTGTGTGTGTGTGTTGGAGACGGAAACTCGCTCTGTCATCCAGGCTGGAGGACAATGGCGCGATCTCACTCTGCTATCTCCGCTTCCTAGATTCAAGAAATTCTCCTGCCTCAGCCTCCCAAGCAGCTGGGATTACAGGCGCCGGGGTTTCACCATGTTGGCCAGGTTGGTCTTGAACTCCTAACCTCAGGTGATCTGCCCACCTCAGCCTCTCAAACTGCTGGGATCACAGGCATAAGCCACAGTACCCAGCCTGTACATTGTGTATTAGTAAGGAAAAATTAGTCCCTGATGGGAACAGGATTTGATGAAACAGGCTAGATAGGGTTATGGACATAATCAGCAAACTTGTGAGCCAGAATGGCCAGCATGGTGTACCTGCTCCAACATGGTTCTTCTCAGACGCTGCAAACATCCAGCTACTTTATTAAAAACTGTGTTTTTTAAGGCTTACTAGTGTCATATTTTTTATCACCTTAAGTCCTTTCACTCACTTTTACAACTTTCTGAATGCTTCCTAGCAACACAGATTTACTTCCTTCATCTACACACAAGGCATCCCTGGCCTCTCCTCTTCTCATTCCAGGATTTTCTAGGGAAGAACAGGAGTGCTCCGTGTCTACTGGGAATCGCAGTCAGATAATAAACTATTAGCACCTGCTCTGCGCAAGGCCCAGCACCACACCCCTCTCCCGCTGGCCCTGAAAATAAGCAAGTCACGGGAGAGGAGAATGATGAGAGAGCCCACACTCATCCCAGCTATGGGTTCTCTGAAAAACCTCTGGACAGGCTGTGCAGGAGGAAAGGGACTGAGTCTGCCATTTTTACCAGGTCTTGTCAATGCTCAGCATAGAGCTTGGTGCGTGATTCACTCAAAAAACAGCAGACAACTAAAACCACCACGGAATGAAATCGCCACCACTGTGGGACCTCTGTACATCAGTTCACAGGCATCTGCCGACTGTGAAGAGGCGGAGATCACACCACTCGGGACACACAGAAGCCAAAAGAGGCTGCTCATCAGAGAAAGCCAAATGGGTAAGGAGAGGAAGATGACTTGACCTCGGTGCGACTCCCATGTAAAGGCTGACTGTAGCTGGTGCATGCTGTATACCCACTTATGAGGACTGCAGACTCAAGTTCTTTTTAGGTCGAACCTGCATGTTCTCTGGCCCATCACATACATGGGGAAAGGGAGGCACAAAAAGGCTGAAGGCTTGCCCAGGTCCTGCCCCACTTCCTGGAAGAATGGAAGTCAAGTGTGTGCCCTGGTCTCTCTGAACCCCGGCCTCTGTGTGCACCCAAGGTAACTGCCCCAGCCTCTGTTTACAACTTCATGCTGCACCGCGAGTTTCTCAGGCCTCACCTGGTAGGCCTGGGGACCCAGGACCTCCAGGAAAGCCTGCTTCTCCTTTGTCACCAATGGGACCAGCAGGACCATATCCTGGGAGCCCAGGGGGGCCGGTGTCACCACGACTGCCTGGGAATCCAACTCCTCCAGGGGGGCCACGCTCTCCTTTCAATCCTATGGAACCCTAATGTGAAAAGAGGAAAAACACATCGTTATCAGAGACAAACCCATACCTGTCCATATCACATTCTTCTGTCATCTGTGGTCAATGAGTACTAGAGTTAACTGGCCCACACTGTTTATTTACTTCATCTGCCCTCCCAGGAGGGCCGCCTGATAGTTAATAAGTGAAACCAGCATTCTTCTCCCTAAGCTAAGCTGAGCATTCTCCCTCCCTCATCTACTTAGGGAGATACTTTAGAGAATGAGATGTTGATACTTGGAATTTTTTAAACAATGACATGAATACTATTAACTTTAGATTTCACCTCCCATCCAAAGCAAAAAGATATCCAAACATACCTGTTCAGTTCCCCCAGATGCATCAGAAGACACCGATCTGTTATCACCTAATTATCTGACAAACTGGCAATGCCCGGGTTTATAGACTTAACTTGTTCCATGAACCATGAAACAAGTTCATTTACTCCATCATCAAGGAGATGGAAATACATAGATATGATTCAGATTACTCATTTCTCTATTCTTTGCAGACCCCTGTTTGTAAAATATGCGTTCGAAGTCTGGAGATAAACATACCGGCGAGCCCTTGGGGCCAGGAAGACCCGGATGGCCATCTCTTCCAGGAGAACCTGCTCTCCCTGGCACGCCAGGCTGTCCTGGAAAGCCTGGGTCTCCTTTGTCACCTTTGAGCCGCAGGTCGAAATAAATCTCACCAGGCTCCCCCTTGGCTCCTGGCTGGCCTATCAGCCCTGGTGTACCTTGAGGCCCCTGTAAGAAGAAAGCCTTGTGATCCACTGAAGAACCCATCCGTGAAACACACCAGCGTGACTGTAACACAGGCAACCACAGAATCAAGAAGCCCCCTTCTTGAAAATGGTCATGCATTCAGGCCTCGTCTTTCATTTTCTAGGTGCAAGCCAGTAGCTCTGTGACAAGGCCCTGGTCTGCTGCGCTTCTTGTGTTTTTCTTAAAAATACTTATATTAATTCGACATTTCAAGCAGAGACCCGGATGGGGCAGAGGGAGTTATAGTGTGGCTTTGGGCACCCAGCTCTCCTTAGGTAGCTTTCTTTCCCTAACAGCTGCTCAACGCTCGCAGGAACATGTGGCACCTGTCAGGAGGTGCTGACTGACAGGTGGTTGGTTGTGCAGCTTCAGTAATGGACAGTCGCTATCCCCAGCTCTGCCTGCTGCCTCAGCCCCAACGGCATGCAGAAGCCTTTTCTCCAGCTTCTGGGCCCAGCGAGCCACCTATCAGTACCTCCTGGCCATGCTGAATACTCCTGTAAATACTGAACGGGTTTCCCTTTATGCTCGTGCCCAGAATTCCAGAAGAGATAAGGACTTCCAGGGCCTCAGTGAGAGAGGAAACTCTGGGAGTGGGCGCCGGGCCAGCTCTGTCATGAGTCATGCCGAGTCAGCAGTCAAACTGACTTCCCCAAGAGACTCACACTAGAACATTGCTCAGTTCCTGGAAAGTTAAATCTGCAAAGAACACCACCCACACCCACCAATGGCGTCTCCTCCAGCATCCTGAGACTCGGGTGTCGCAAGAAAAACAGAAAAGGCTTCCAGTAAGTGTCCCAATGACTTGTTCGCTTAGGCTTGAGAAAGGCACCTTCAGACTCCCTGTGGATTTGGCATACTTTTAACTCTGGCACAATTCACTTAATGTGAATTCTTTTTCACCAACTTCCTTTCAAAAGGTTCTTAGATATATATGAATCAGTCACACGCACATGCTTCTGTGCGTACGACATGTACTTATCAAAGGAAGAAGCTGGTGTTCCAAAGACAGACCAACATTTGCCCAATCTTTACACTGAAAATATGGCCAGCACTGGTCACCAGCCTACTAGGTGTTATGGCCCTTTCTACAGCATCTCTGACCCTTAATGCAGCTCTGCAAGGAAAATATGGAAACTAGGACTCAGCAGAGGAAGAAGCTGACACTCAAACAAGTTACGTGATAGATCCAAGACTACTCAGCCAGAACGTGCTGGAGCTGGGATCCACATTTACGCATTTGCAGCTGCAAAGTTCGTACCTGATGCTTATGCCCCTGGAGTGCTAAGGAGAGTTAGGTATGAGCTAGTAAAATCTGCCCATTACACAGCAGGAGAAGAAGGGCTTGAAGGACTTCTGTGTCCTGCTTAAAGTCAAACAGCAAATATGGGACGAACCTCGATAGCGCTGACTTGTTTTCCTGCCTGAATTCCTTCCTAAGAGCTAAAACATTGCAGGCTAAGGAACAGGAGGAGCTGCTCTTCCACCCGTTCCATCCTCCATGCCAACCATGATGCACTGATGCCTGGCCCAGTGCCGTCCAGCAGGCTTCCAGAAGTACAGAGAGAGTCGGCAGCAGCTCTGCACTGTTCAACGTGACTTGGAAAGTTAAATTAAATAACACAAAAAAATGCAGTTCCCTCATCACAGTGACTGCATTTCAAAGGCTCAACAGCCACCACCGGCCGGCAGCTGCCAGATCGGATGGCAGCTGCCAGATCGGATGGCAGCAACACAGAACGCTCTTGTCATGGCAGAAGCTTCTCATGGACGGCTACTGGTAGTCTGAGCTGGCCCCATGCTCTAATGCCCCTCATGACCTGGGACACTTCACTTGGATCTACTCCGGAAAGGTGGAAGACAACCAGTCTATTTGCTCTGGGTCCCAGGAAAGGCAATACATTATTTCTATGAGCCACCTGCCAGAAATTGTAGCAGAGGGTCATGGAAAAGTTGTTATTTACTTGAAAGGTGTTGTGGGATTTTTCAAGTGTGTCTCTTCAGTTAATACTAGCTCCTGTGCATTCTTCAATCCCAGCTAAAATTAGCCTCCTCTATGAAGCCTTTCCTGTGGGCACGGGCTGCCTTCTGCTCTGTAGTATGGACCTTGTTCTGTAAATCACTTTGTTTCATTAGGACGATCTATTTGCAGAGCTGTCTCTCCACTGGTATTTCAGGGCTTTGAGGGTAGGACCAAGGCTTCCTAACTCTGTATCCTTGGCATCCAGAACAAAAGACATACTGGAGGAAGTATACGAGGAACTGGCAATATTTATCAATTAAAAATACCAGTGCCAGAAATTAAAACCAATGTATATGTTTCTCAACCTGAAAATATCATTACATTATTTTATGGTAATTATTCACAGCCTAAAAATATAAAGCTCTCCAATACCATGATCTTAGGGTGAGAAAACACAATTTTTTATTTTAACAGTGATTACCTTGCCTGCCGTCATTCTATTTATGAGAGAAATCTGGGTTTTTAAGACAGTGACATTGGTGACCCTAGGATATCTCCTGTGGTTTCTTTGCCACAGCACTTCTTGATTCTAAGTGGTTCAAAGGTCTTTTGATCCATCTCCCTGGAAATAAATGCTGAGGAATCAAATACTGCCTGGAAAATTTAGCATTGGCTGCATTAATTGGAGAAAGTCTGACACCTACACTGTCTGCCTCTAAGAAGTGGTACCACTGAGGGAGAAGTCGGGGAGTATTAGTTTCAATTAATCCTCCCAGCGACCAGGAACCATGAAACCTGCTCAGACCAACCTGGGCTTCCCAACCTGCTTGGGGAGTCAGCCTTTTGTGATCCATTATTCTTTCCCAAAAATCAAACACTTGGCTTTCAAAAGGAAGTGTTGCAGAAATGCTATCTAAGTCAAATGAAAAATCAGAGCATTTGCTGCTTTTAAATTTTAATTTACTCTCCCGGGTGCTGGTTTGTGGGTATCTATTTTAGCCTCTAGCCAAATTCAAAATAAGAGAACCACATTTCTGAGCCAGTTAAATCACGGAGCTTCAAATACAGCTTCCAATAAAATGAAAATTACTAACTTCTCAACTGAGCTATTTACATGTAAATCTATTTTTAGAGACTTTTTCCATCTATGGAAAGAAAGGAGGTCCTGACGAAGGCATAAAGAGTAGAATTGGGGTTGTACGTTTTCTTTATTTTCTTCTATATTATGATCTCTCCTCAATATTCCTATTTTCTCACCTCCTTCCTTTTTTTCCATCTTCATTAGATTTGTCTGGACTGTGTTTCAGCCAGAATTGAGGCAGGAAGTCCACCAGGAAAGCCCAGGAGATGAAGCGGTGGATAGAGGTTAAAATCGTCCTTTTCTGCTTCCTTCAAAGTTCTTCTGTCTTTGATCCCCACTACAGTCAGGGCTACCGAGTTATTTGAACTTCTAATTTATTTAGAAATATTTTAAACAATTGCAACTTCTAACTCAGCTCCCCAGGCACCAGGGAAGTTCTGGAGAGCAGAAGCCCAGGATCTAACTTCAAAAGCAGAAAACGATTGCTGAATTCCAGCTGGGTCATTCCTATTTCAACTCACTTTTGCCCTGGTTTTCCTTTATAAAAGCTTCCAGCAATATCTTTAAAAATTCAAAAAAAAATTGAAGAGCTACATCAGAAACGAATAATTCTGAAATTTGACTTTCAATTTCTTACAAAAAGAAAAGAAGAAATGAAAGGAATTGCAGAGACTAGTCCCTGCTTGCGGAGCTCAGAAGAACAAAGAAAATACGAGAGGAACAATGCCTTGAGATGTAAAAGCTTCAGAAATAATGTCCTTCAATATTCAAGATGATTAATATGCTCTTCCATTTAATGGATTCTTTTAAAACAAACTAGAAAAGCTACGAAGCTGGTATTTTGTTCAATTGAAAGGTCTCATGCAATGTGATCCAGATATTTCATTTATGGATTTGAAAAAGCAACTACACAATAGATGTTGTAACAGCAGTTTTCAACTGAAAGAAGAAGAATAAAAACATAAAAACGTATTTCAAATCCTCAGAGGGAAACGGATCTGCTCTCCTTGATCTTTCCACAGAAACTATTGACGCTGAACCTCCTAACAAGCTTTTAGATGATCTGATGTGATGTTACCAGCAACGGTAACACAGAAACACAGCACTTCAGCTCTGCACTGCGCCGCTTAGGAGTGGTTCCCGTGGCACCATTTGTTTCAGGAAATGCCAGAGACCCTGCGGGAAGGACACAGCCCCATTCAGCCACACCTGAACACAGGTAGGCGGCAGCCAAAGACATTCTGACCAAGTGAGAAGAAAGGCAGCTGTGATTTGGGCTCTGCAGGTAACGGTCTTACTCATTCTCCTGAGACAAGCGGCACGTGGAGTCACTCCAGAGGGCTCAACACAGAGACACTTACCAGAGGCCGCGCTTGCAAATACAAAACTGCACAACTCTGTGGATGTGCTTGGTGGCAACTTCTGATATGTGTGTGAACTCAGACGGGTTTACTTACAGGCACTCCCGCGAGACCGTCTCTGCCAGGCAAACCTCTGTCGCCCTTGGCCCCTGGCTGTCCTGGGAAACCTTTCATGAGAGACAGGGAGAAAGACAGCAACACAGCATTCATGAGATACTTGTCAAAACCTTTCTGAACCACCAGGGCATGTGTATACCTATGTAACAATCCTGCATAATCTGCACATGTATCCCAGAACTTAAAGTATGATAGTAATAATAATAATAAAAACCTTTTCTTAAGACTCAAAAGCATAAACGGCTGTATAGGAAGTGGATGATTGCTTGGACAATCCCAAGAGAGTAGTAACTAAAATGCCCAAGATGGACTCAGAAAGGGAAAATGTGACCCAACGCACACATGCACCCGGAAGCAGGAACGCTTCCAGCACCCACCCCTGCCCCTCTGCCCACATCCCCAGGGACCACTTAAAGGAAAAACATAAATTCCGTTAACTGCTTGTGAGATAACAGAGTCTGTGGCATGCAGGGAGCTGTTACGCTGCTGTCTTTTATGGGGAAACCTTTCCATGCCAAACGCGTAGGCTATCCTGATCATTCCCACAATGCGGACAAATCCTGGAAATGGGCCTCAGCATGCTTGTCATTATGCTCTAGGATTGGCCGCAGAAAACCAGGCCTTTCACAGAGTAAAATCAGTTTCACAGCAAAGGTGCCAACACAAAAGCAAATTCTGAGCTGGTCCTTTTCACATTTGGGTCTTACCTATTTCTCCTGGGGGTCCCTGTGGCCCGGGAGGCCCCCGATAACCTGTTGTATCACAGATGAGGCAACTCTCTCCTTTTT
This sequence comes from Cacajao melanocephalus, assembly GCA_963573385.1. Classification (NCBI taxonomy): domain Eukaryota; kingdom Metazoa; phylum Chordata; class Mammalia; order Primates; family Pitheciidae; genus Cacajao; species Cacajao melanocephalus. Next base: position 23,152 of record CAUYLG010011353.1, on the reverse strand, counting down.
GACCTAGAAAATACAAAGGTTCTTACATGTAACATGTGACCAGAAGTCTCCGGAGTGCACTGAGAGAACAGAAAAGTCAAGCCTGTCACTGACATTCAAACTTATGTTTGCTCAGTGACTGAACGGCTCCTCCAGGCTCTCTGCTAAGGGGTGGAAACTGCGGTCAGACACGTGTCCCTCTCTGCATCAATGAATGGGCCCGCTGTCCCCAGCACGCGTCACGTGTGACCACAGACGTACTGTTTAATGATCCCAGTTCTTCTCCCAGTGAAAGGACAGGGGCTGCCTCACTAAAAAGTGGTGCAGAAATTCAACGGTGCCTATCAGCCTGAAAACACTTGACTTTTGTAATTTTGTCTCGAATTTTAAAACTTCCCATCCCCTTTCTCTTTGGTTGAGTGCTTAGTCCAGTTCATGGACTTCCCTTGGTTGGCAGACTCGAGAATAAGAAGCCACAAAAGCAAGAACACACGTGTGACCTGATGCCCAGGACAGCAGAGGAGAGAGACTGCGGCCCTGGAAAAGGGGAGGAGCTACTCTCTTCGGAAATTCTAACATCTCAAGTCTTGACTTTCAAACCAAGCTCAAAGACCTTACAGTGTCTCAGCTATTCCTGTATCTTAAATATTAACATGTCTGGTTTCTAGGCACAGATCAGGCATAACACAGAGCAAAAAGTGCTCGTAGAGAAGCTATGCGAGGGACCTTGAGATGGCGTGGCCATGTTCCTTCCCATCCCCGCCCTGGCTGGCAGCTCCCTGTGGGCACTGCTATTGCCCACTCCACCCTGGGATGCCCCACAGGCAGAAGACAGGGCCAGTGCAGGTGGGCCATGCCCCTGCAGTGCGGGAGCAGGTGTACAGTTTCATTGTGGGCTCTTTTAGGAGGCAGGCCAGGAGCCCATCCATGGAAGGGGCAGGATGCAATACAGCTGAGAACCCAGCTAAGTTCTGAGCCCCGGGCATTCGTGGGTGTCTCTGTTCGCAAAGCTCCAGTAGGGTGGGGGGACTAGGTGCGTTCCGAGCAGATGATGGAGCCGAAAGAGGAATGAGAAGTCTCAAGAAGAAAGGTGCTTCTCCTGGGATCCAGGGGATGGATAGCTAAGATGGCAGTGTGAAGAACCTCCGGACATTGGATCTGTCTTAAAATGGAACAGTCCATCTCACAAAGTACTGAGTGCCTGGCAACTAGAGTGGAGAGACTCATTAACACCCAAAGTGCACACTGACTCTGATCAGTGGCACCCTGTGACGACAGCCACGATCGCTTCCATTTCAGGTCCTGCTGTGTATGTGGCTGTCAGAATTCTAAGATGCTGGCTGAAACGTTTCCATGCATCATTTCTGTTTTATACATTTGAAGACTAAAGCGTGTTTACAATCCACAGTCAGAAATGGTACACAGAGGGGTTGCTTTGGGGGACTGCCTCCTATTTGTCCTACTCTCGGGTTACCAACAGGCATATAGATATCAGAATATCCATCACTTCTTCCCCTCTAAGACAGGACTGTCAACGCAGTGATAATCTATCTCTGTGTCCAGGATGGCTGAAGAGATAAATACCTGTCCTGTGTGGGTGATAAGGCAAACTCTTGGAAGGATTACAGATGGAACTGAGAGCCCAGAGTGAAGCTGGTTAATGCCTCAGTGGTAAATTTGCTCGCGCTGATATGCAAACACCATTGGAAGAATTGGTGAGCATTCCATGTGCAGAGTTTTGACTTGGCTTCAAGGAGGGACGTGCATTCTTTGATAACAGAACTCTCCTCTCAAACATTGATGGAAAGATGGTGGTAACAAAGCAGTCTGAATTTTATCTGCTGACCACGCCCACCATAGCCAGACTGACTTCATGGTCCTTGGAAAGGAGAAAGGGCAAAACTCGGCCCTTCAGGGCTGTCTCCACCTTTCCCTCCCAGATTGTTCACTAACTTCCAGGAAGATGCTTAATCTAGGAAATGGATTTTGAAGGGGGGTTCCAAATAAAAGAAGAATACACCTATGCCCACCCTCACCTGACTCCAAAGCCAGCAAGTATTTGGGAAAAAATCCTATGCACAGACACAACCACCATTTAAAGAAAAAATCAAAATCTCTTACCTTTCTCTCCAATTTCACCTGTCAATCCTGGCTGCCCTGGAATTCCAGGAGGACCCTGGTCACCTGGAGGTCCAGGCTGACATTCCACAATTCCATCTGAAATTGAGTTTTCAGAGTTATAGGATCATAGCGAGGTGTTTTTACCCTCTCCTAATGCAACCTCTATTCTAAAACCAAAATATTTTAGGCTATTTGATAGGTGTTAAAAATTCAGCTTTAGTTTGTTTCAAAATAATCTTAGAATATCAACCACTTGCAAAACATAATCTGCACACATCACACACATCATCCACTCACCATCCCAAGCAATCCCTGCTAACATTTCTCCTTCACAAATTCTAAAGTATGTGTAGGTGCATTATCACTGTCCTGCATACTATCTCATTTCATCTTGCAGAGTGTCTACCATCACCCCTATTTTACAGATGAAGAAGCGGAGCCACAAGAAAGTTAAGTGATTTGCGTAGGGTCATGCATCTGTTAAGTCAAAGCTGAGACTAGAACGATTTTATTCCTTTTCCCCCCTCTAACCCAATCTACAACAAAACTAATCATCATTTTAGAGCCGCAGACTGCCCATGAGGAAATGCCTAGAATTGTTCACATTCAATTCTGAGCATCATTTATGTAGAGACATACAAATAAATTGCAGTAATGCACACACCGTCTGTTCTAGGTTCTAGTAAAAAAAATTACGATTGTTTTATGATTTGGACACACATTGAGATGATGTTTGTATTTCGTTTCCCAAGATCTCTGAAGAACAAGACACACTGAAGAACCTGGCATCTAGCATCTCTGCCCAGACCTAACCCTAACATTCACGCACCAGTGCTGAAGACCCCTCCCCTTTGCAGGGTCTTCTCCTAATGATATAGTCATGGGCAGTCTCTGTCCAGCTGTCACCTGGACACCCCGAGTCCCTGACTATAGAAGGGGCCCAGGGTGTGGAATGGGGGTGTGGGGCCCTCAGGCTTGGATGCATTAACCAAGGTCAACTTTCCAGCTTGCCCACGCCAGCTAGAACCAGAACACCTAAGAAGGGCCCAAACCCTGTTTGATGACTTGGTTTAGAGCTCAGCAGAACGAGTTAGCTCCAGCTCTGTAGGAACTGAGGGAAGCGCTCTTGCTTTGCTTGTTCCTTATGTGCTACGTCTTTCCCTGAGTTTCTCCCCAGGAAGCACAGGAGGTGAGAAAGCCTGAGTGGGGTCACCATTGGTCCCCCACAGCCATTGCTAGGGACCTGCTCTTAGTGTCTCTGGTCCTGCCTGGCTCCTTGTTGACCCTTTGGCCTCGGTGCAACTGACACCATCTGTCTTAGATAAAGTGGACTCCACGTTCATGCTTCAAAGAGCAGCTCCTAAATTACTGAAAGAACCCACGTCTCTCAGCCCCGTGAGCCTAGGGTATATTAATTCCCTGCCTCTGGAAGTGTATGCTCATGAATATTGAGAGACATGTAATGATTACACTCCTTCAGAACATAACTCCTGCCTGCTTCAGCTCAACCAGAATCCCTTCACATCCCTGGCAAAATTAAAATTAAAAAAAACCCAAAGCAAACAAAAAAACGGTACATCCTCACCGAAGTCCATTTAAAATCATTTTATGTGGTGATTATTTCTGAGGAGTTCTAAAATGCGAGTCTAGAGTTCACACTTCACAACACCTTCTCACTGAGGCTGCCTGCAGCCACAGACGGCTCAGAGCTGGTTGTGCCCACTGAGACAAGAACACTGTAGCGGAACTAAGATGCCGAAATCGCAGCACCGCATGCTTGACGCTCTATCGGTAAGTCCCAAGGTAGCAATGGCTTTAAGATGTAGCCTCTTTAACATACATTACACATCTTAATAAAAATCTCATTTCTAAATTATGACTTAATACTCTGTGATTGGGAATTACTTAATTTATATGGACTAAAAAGGCCACCTACAAAATTTGGAATAGTAAATATTACAGTGTATTCGGCTAACACATCCCATTCAATGAACAAGAGTGTAAAGTTCATATTTGTAGATGACATGTGTTTATATTTTGGCATTTGCAAAGTTACAAATATCCAAAAGAAAGTCCTTTTTCCAGATTTCCCCACAACCCTTCCTGTCCTTGTAAATGACTCTGCTTAAAACCACAATCCCCTGCCCCAGCCCACCCCACCCCAGAACTCCCTGTTGACTCTCCTGCTTATGCTTATCCCTGGACTTCTTATCATCTCCTGCATTCCAGAGAATTCCCTTGTCTTGGGCCACCCCTGTCTGCCCCGTGGAATGCTTGCTCCAGGACGGCAGGATCTGCTGAGTCTTATCACCACTGTTAGATCCCTGCCTGCTGCCTTCCAGGCACTCCCTTCCCTGCTGCAGGAATCTAGAACCCAAAGGCCCCTTGGACAGGCTCACAACCTTTTCTCAGACACACAGAGAAAAGGAGACTCTGGATTGAGTATCTCTGGACTGCAATATTTCATCTTCATTTCCCATGTTTTACAAAATCACAAGAGAAGAGGGGAAAAGCTCCCCAAAGTCACATATGATCCGCTCTTTCTCCCACTCGAATTCATGCAGATCACATTCCCAACGAAGCTGCCAGGCTGGAATCCACGGCTCTGTCTAGTCCTGGCCCAGCCCCTATAGTGGCCTCAACCATGAGAACTCCCTTTCAGAAAGATGTGCTTGAATTCTAGCAAATAAATCTTGCTGGGACTGGAAGCCTGGGAATCCCTTCTTACTCAACCCCACAGAAGATTTGTGTTTCAGGGGCCCCACAGAGCACACATTGGTTTTGATCCAGCAGGTTCCAAAGGCTGGCTCTGGGTATCTGAACACACTCCCATTGGACAGGTTGGTTTAAATTCTTGGAGATTTTCTTAGAGTTTGCGTTGATATTCTATTGAGACCACAGGGCCATCTTAATTGAATCAAGAGTTCCATGTTACACATTCAGCTTTTCTGGAGTAAAATCTGGCTTTTCTGGATTTTACTAATGCAATCTTAACCCATGTAATCCTGTCTTCCTTGTTTTTAGTGTGTGTGTGTGTGTGTGTGTGTGTGTGTGTGTGTCCTAGTATTCATTTGTATGAAGAGTAATGCATTCTGTTTTCAATAAAAACTACATAACTCAACAGGCTTGCTTTTTACCTTCAGATGCCAGGTTTGCTTTTTAACATTGGAAATGTGACCTGTATGAATTTGGGTAGGAGAAAGAGCAGATCATATGTGACTTTGGGAAGCTTTAGATACTTTTAGATACTTTTTAATTTTAGAGTCTCAGAGCTGGTTAACATGTTATTTATTCCTTTAAACCGACTTTACATTTTGTTTTAACTATTGCTTTTTGAGCAAGATAAATTCTGTGAAGATTCCCTTAGAGGAATATGAATGATTAGAGGAATCCACACCTTTCTATTATACTCTGGGTGTTGGGACTGTCACAGCCCCCAGCCTGGCTCTGCTAGGCACCCTGGCATCTGCTTGGACACCACATTAAACCATCCCTGAGGGAACTCACTTGTGTAGCCAGGCTGCCCAGGGGGCCCAGGGAGGCCAGGAGGACCCGGGAGCCCATCTCTTCCACTTGGTCCTGGCAGAGATACGCCAGGAAATCCTCGGTCACCTTTTTCTCCTCTTTCACCAGGGAAGCCAGGGGCACCAATCTGCCCAGGTACAGGGAGGCCTGCAACCAGACAGAAGCTCACATCAATAACCTCGAGGCCACTTAGCATCTACAGCACAAACTCATTCTCCTAACTCTGTTCAAGGTAAAATGCCAACCAGACCATCACTGACAGGGGAACTGCTTTAGACAAGTAAAACCAAATTAAGCTGGCAGGCGTTTTGCCATTTCATGCTGACAGTCCAATGTTTCCTACACATTAACTTCAAGGAACAGGGACTCATGATGTAGACATTAAAATCTGTGAATTTCTCTTAGTGCAAATAGCATTCCCAACATATAAAAAACAGGCTATAGAAGGCGCACTGCATTTCTACTTGGAGCACGAGGGCACAGAAATGTCATTCAACAAAGCGGAAGTGGACCTGAAACAAAGGGATGGTCACTGGGTTGGCAATCTAGAGGCAAGAGCAGGAAAGCAGAACTAAGGACACAGAAGAAGGCTCTGTGAAAGGGTGTGAAGTCAAAGTGGCGATTAGGTGTGAACATGTCAGGTCAGCTTCAGCCACCGTAACTCCCTGCGGGAAAGACCACGTGGGCTGGTGATTGCTGAGGCCTGGACGCACAGCCTGAGTGTGATGAGGGGGCTGCCTGGAGGAGGCTCTGCTGCTCCCTGGAGGGACGCGCCAGCCTCTGCTCCCGGCATCGGGCTGTGAAGAGGAGAATGTGAGAAAAAGGACAGCTGAGGGACACGGGACGTGGAAGACCTGGCGTGAGTGAAGAACAGTGTGGAGAGGAGAGGGAGGAGGACACGGAGCCTGAGACATCCAGCCTGTCACTGCGGAGAAAAGCCGCAAGCACAACCTGCTCCAAGACACCCAAGGGCCCCGAGGGGCGGCCCCTGTGGGCTTCTGTCAAACACGGTGCACCCTTCCTGAGTGGCGAAGGAGGAGGCTGCCCCTCTCATGGAGAGGAAGTTGAAGGACCTCCCTGGCATGAAGCCAACCCACACCCTCAGAGTGAGGAGGACGGTCGGGGAGCATGGGCAGGCGGTGGCCATGGTCAGGGCCACAGGGGAGCCCAAGGCGGGGCTGGACGGAGAGGAACACAGCGGTCTTGGGAGGGGACATGGTAACTCCTCCAGCCAGAGCAACTGCAATGGCTTTTTATCAAGCGCCTGGGTTAAGAGGCCACTAAGGAGTAGATAAAAGGTTGTAGACAGTAAGCAAGGCTCCTGCTGAGGAGACATGATGTCATTCCCGAGAATCCAAGAGTTAAGAAGAGACAACAGGGTTGCTTTAAGGGTAGATTCAGAGTTTTTACAGAACAGAGAGGAAGTGGGAGTGGACGAAGGCTCTGCCCTGAGCCAGGCATGGGCTGTGTGGGGTGTCGTCTGTTCCCGAAAATAGAAAAGGGGAGCTCTGCAAGAACTTAGAACAGCTGGAAAGGAAAGAATATAAAATAATAAATGGGGATAAAAAATCAATGCAAAAATCGAAAACAAAGCAAAAAGCTTAAAGGCTGCAAGCATTGAGTTGTGTGTGCCAATGATAGGGCATGATGTGCCAATGATAGGGCATGGGAGCATTTCTTCCAGACACTTTATCAGCTCTGGGACCTGGGAGAATACCACAGATGTGCATGCACACATGTGTACACACATGCACCTGCACACATGTATGCGGACAACACACATACACACGCATCTGCACACATGTAGAGGGACAACACGCACACACGCATCTGCACACATGTACGGGGACAACACACACATGCCTCTGCACACATGTATGGGGACAACACGCACACGCATGCATGTGCACACATGTACGGGGACAACAGTGGGCCTCTGCAATGCACAGCCTGCTAGGACACGCAGGTTGGCTCGTCTGGAGTGACGGCAGAATAACTTCACCCTGAGGAGCCCTATGGGACTGGGCACAGCAGCTAGAAGGGGTTTGGTCCTGGAGTCTGATCTCCAGCTGGGGAACATCCCAGAGGTAGGGAAAGTGGTGAGAACGCTGAGGAGGAAGCCCTCTGATTGTGCTAGAATCGGGGCTCTGTGGAAAGGCAGGACCTGCTCAGTGGGAGCTGTGGGAAAACAGCGGGCAGGCTGGCTCTGGTGGGGTTAGATCAGAGCTGAGCATAACAGATCTCGAGAGACATAAGGGTGTACATGTTCATTAACACGCCAAGCTGTCACTTACAAAGACAAGATAGTTATCTACAAGCGTTTGTCTATTCTGCTTCCATAGCTAGAAAAGATGTGGGAAGACTGCTACCAACTGTGTGCAAATATCTAACACTCATGATAAATTACATATTCAGAATATAAACAGCACAGAAGGTGTGCAAGTATGCTATAAAAAAATCGGTTAAGGAGTCTCACCTGGAGGTCCGGGTTGGCCTTGAATTCCTGGGAAACCTTAAAAGAGAAAGAGAGAGTTGGAGCAAACAGAACAGTTCACCCGTTTGTATATACTTTTGATTTCTCTGCTGAAAGCCTTGCTTGGTGCATTAAGTGTCCATGCCCAAGGGGAATGTGGAAAACAGAGCTGGAGACCACCCGAGCCCCCACTCTGGAAATGCACTGCTCTCCAAGCTACAGCGAAAGGCTCCTGGACCCCCCTGTGGCAGTGAAATGGGAACTTGGAGGAGACCTGGTCACCCGACAGTCTTGCAAGGCCTGCAGATGCTTTCAAAATATGGATGGACACAGGTCAAAACTAGAAAACAAGAGAGGAAGAAGGAGAAGGCGGGTGGCAGGTAGAGAGAGAAGGAGGAGGAGGAGGAGGAGAAGGAGGAGGAGGAGAAGGAGGAGGAGGAGGAGAAGGAGGAAGAGGGGGAGGAGGAGGAGAGATGGAGGCGTGTAGGCGACAGCTGCCAAGCTTAGGATGTGAGGGGGCACCGGACATGGAGAGGACCCGGACCTGTGAGCAGGGGCGCATGCAGAGGCAGTGGGCAGATGGCAGAGTGTCATGCCCACTCCCTCTTCTCCTGTCTAGATGCAGAATCACGTTGGCACTCAGGGTTGCCCAGGTGCCACCCACATGCATCACAGGGTTGTCCTCCTGCTGCCGTGTGTGACCCCACATCCAGCGCTGGCATTGCCCATCCTCACTGGCGTGCACTGAGGAGTGTAGGAGGCGTTGGCTGTCACCCACGCCGGTCCCCGCATGATGCCCGACCTGAGTCAGGCAGCTGGGGCTTCCCTGACAAAGGCCCCCGGCCCAGGTGGCTTGCACAATAGAAGCCCACCTTCTCACAGCTCTGGAACCCAAAAGGCCAAGATCACAGTGCCAGCTGGGGTGGGCTCTCCCTCCCTGACTCATAGACGCTGCCTTCTCCCTGTGCCTCCATGAGGCCGCCCTCTGGGCATGTGTCCTGATCTCCTCTGCTCATAGAAACCCCAGGCACAACAGTTTAGGGCCCACCCTAGCGACCTCTTTAAAAACCTGTCTCCAAATACACTCGCATTCTGAGGTTCTGGGGGTTAAGATCCCACCTACGAAGGTTGACATAGATCGGCCCATCCGCTGTGGTGCCTCCTGGGCTTCGGGCATCACTGCATGGATGGACCCCTGAGATGGGTGGGACAGAATTATTGGAGGTGGCAAGAAAAGGGTCTGTTCAGAAAACGAGAGAGGAGGGGGCTGCTGTGGGGTCTGTGGTCGGGAATGGGAAACCATCGATGCTGCAGAGGATTTGGGGACTGAGGGGAGAGTGAGGGCCGAGTTCTTGGCTCCTGAGGCCTGGGGAGGATGGACTCCTTTTGGACAGGGTGAATTGGAGGCATGGGGAAGCCAGGCAGGTGGCCCAGGAGTGAGGGCTGAACCAGGAGAGGGCTCTGCCCTGAAGGTGGGGAGGGACAGCAGGTGCAGCCAGGGGTATGGGGACCACAGAAGGACTGTGTCCAAAGGGCTGGAAGGGGCTGAGGTGTGGGGAGAGGTGGGACAGTCGTGAAGATCATCAGCCCAGGGGGCACAGCAGGTGTGGTCTGGGAGGGAGGTGGGCCCAGGAGTGGCCCCAGACAGCAGCACGCATACAGGGAGAACACAGATGCCAGGTGTGATGGCAGCAGAGACCAGGACCAGCCCAGAGGTGCATTGGGGAAAGTGGCCAGGGGCCTCCGAAGGGCCATTTCTAAGTTGCGTGTCAGGTGGAAACAGGTGCTCTTTGAGCTGAGAAAGGCCTGGGGGGGCCATGGGAAGGTCAGAGGGCATGGAGGACAGAGCTGGGGACCAAGCTAGACAGGGTCTTTAGGGTGACCAAGACGGTCCCATGTTCCCAGGAACCTGGGCTGGTAGACTAAGCCGCAGGCAGTCCCCTAATCTCGGTGGAAAATGACACCTCTGAGCATACCCAGGGCTTGCAGAATGGCTTAGCCTGCGTGTCACGCTGGTCCTGTGTGGCCCCCTGCATCTGTCCAAAGCTAGCTTTTCAGTCATTCATCCAAGCCTGTGTGTTTATTCTAAGAAGTCCTTCAACCCCGACTTTAAACAAACACCGTTCATTGTGCACCAGCATGGCTGCTGGACTGGGGCTTCTGACAGTCGTCTCTGGGGGCCCCGAGTGTGGGTACCTGCCTCAGTCTCTTCCTCTCTCGTTTCTTAGGAAACCAGAACTTCCTCAGAGAGCATCATTTCTGTCCCTGCTTCCAGCACCTCAGGGTCTCCGAGCCGTGTGATTTATGTAAGTCGGGGCCTTTTTATGGGGACGGTGGTGGGAGGATGGAGAAAGAAGCGGGGCCACATGGCCGTGGCTGAGCCGGTCCCTGAGAGAGTTCCCCGAGAATTGTGGTCTGGGGCCTGAGGGATGGCGGTGCTCTCATCTCTGCTTTGGGGCAGAGGTTGAAAACCTGAAACGCAGACATGTTCATTTGACCTGACAGTTCCCTGGAAACCTATCCGTAACCATCTGATGACAAGAGCACACAGTGGTGTGTACGCAGCTGTTGTTTATAGTGGGGCAAACACGTCACATCAACGGGTGACAGGCAGGGCTTGCCAGGCACCCAGGCGGGACCCTGCAGGTTTCACAAGTAATGGCACAGAGCTGTGCATATCAACATGCACACACTCCCGACGAGTCCCCAAAAGAAGCCAGTTAAGGGTGATGTAAATTATGTGATTCCGTTTTCATCAGAGAGAGAGAGAGAGAGAGAGTGCATGTGTGTGTTTGTGTGATGTGTATGTGTGTTTCGGCACCTTGCACACTTGTATGAGCACATACAAATATAAAAATCATTGGAAACATTTTAACAAGTTGTTACCAGAAATCTCCTCTGTGTGATGGGATTCAAGATGGGAGATGATTGTTACTATTCTTTGCTGACATTGCTTGTGTAAATACCAGAATTCCTTATCTAGGAGAACCCCCCGCACACAAAACTCCTTATCTAGGAGAGGCCGCCCAGGACCACTGTGTAGTTGCCCCTGCACCAGAACCCAGCACTGGAACAGCTGGTAACCTGAGACAAGCTCCTTCTCCCCTCCCCGTCCCCGCCAGGCCAGGACCTGGGTTCCCTCGCCTCAGCAGGGGCTGGGTCAGCTCTCTGCTGCACTTCTTTTCCGGCCTCATCTCTCGTAGGGGTTGGACACACGGTCCTTCCTGACCTTAAACTTGACTGAGTCCTCGGTTACTGTGATGCACGGTTGGCCTGAAGGGTGAGTGGCACTGTGGCCCTCGGGACGTGCACTCCGAAGCTTAGGCGGGTGCACAAAGGCACCAGGTTGGCTTTGTGCCCTGAGCAAGGTGCCACCTGCCTGGAGCCTCCAGGAGGGCCTCAGTGAGCTGTGGAGACCCACGGGCACCTTTGGTCCAGGGCTCACTGAGGCACTGCCTGGACTGTGAGCACAGCACCTGCCCAGAAGAAGGACATGAGAGGCGCTTGCTGCCATTACCGTGTCTGTCATCTGCATCAGCCTCCTGGGGGCTTCAACAACAGAAATAAATTGTCTCAAAATTCCAGAGCCTGGAAACCCAGGATCAAGGAGTCGGCAGGGTTGGTCTCCCCGTCTCTGGCCTGCAGGCGGCCATCCTCTCCCCCTGTGTGTGTCTAGGTCCTGATTTCTTCCCGTAAGGACACCAGGCAGATTGGATGGGACCCACCCTAACGGCCTCATCCTAACTTCATTACCTCTCCAAGGCCCTGTCTCCACATACAGTCCCATTCTGAGGTCCTGGGGGTTAGACTTTACCGACATAGGAATTTGGGGAGACACAGTTCAGCCCATAATACCCTCACCGTCTTCATGAATCATGATTATGACAATTACCATGTGAATGAGATAATGTTTGCATAGGAACACATAGGTATGATCCATTTCCTTACCCGCTGAAAGGGTCACAGCCGACGCTCCCAAAACAAGGGACAAGCTACCAAGAGAAAGCATGACAGATTCATTTCATCAAAGTTTTAGGTGACACAAGAGCCTTCAGAAATGAAGACCCAAAGACCCAGGCAGGACTGTCCTTTTTAATTTTATTTTTGAGACAAGCTCTCAGTCTGTCGCCCAGGCTGGAGTGCAGTGGTGAGATCATGGCTCACTGCAGCCTCAACCTCGCTGGGCTCAGGCAATCCTCCCAGCTCAGCCTCCCGAATAGCTGGAACTACACGCATGTGCCATCACACCTGGCTCATTTTTGTATTTTTTGTTGAGATGAGGTCTTTTTATGTTGCCCGGGCTGATCTCAAACTCCTGGCCTCAAGCAATTTGCCTGCCTCGGCCTCCCAAAGGGCTGGGATTACAGGTGTGAGTCACCGCGCCTGGCCAGCACTGCTCATTTTTATGCTTACACTGGATGAAGACTGGACCGCCACGCAGAAATGTGATTGGACTGAAAGTATGCGATCTGGTGGAAACAGAGTCGGGGTGGAGCAGCAGGGCCATCCACTCAGATGCTTCTTGGCCTCTCTGGGCAGCCCTCCCTCCTCCAGGTATAGGGCAGGGGGTCTTAGGACGCATTTCCAGGTAAGCTAGGTCAGAGAATGTCTCCACGGCCAGGTCGTGCAGAGTGAGGGAAGGTTAGACTGACGTTTCTAGGCTTCATGACTGGCTTTGGGGAGGAGGTTCTAGTTTCTATGACCTGCCTTGGGGAAGAGGAACTCTGGTTTCTATGGCTCACTTCAGGGGCGCGGGGAGGAAGAGGGTGAGAGACAGGAGGTCAGGAGGTGGTCATAGAGGCCCTGCTTCCGAGGCCTTCCACCCTCCGTTAGGTCAAAGTCCTCAGCACGCCGTGGCTCCATACTTTGGGGTATGCTTCCTGAGTCCCAACACTGGCAAAGCACTGGCATCCAGCCTGGCATCGGCAAGCAATCTTCATGCTAGCTGTTGCTGTTGTTACTGGAACCTGCATGGCACAGTGTAAATGCCCATTAAATACGAGCTCATTCTTTTTTAAACAAACTGGCATCTGCAAGGGCCTTGGGGTGTAGTGACTGTGTGTGCATGCAGCACGCAGTGACAGCGGCCTCTGTTGTCATGTCTCACTTTCAAGGCCGTGCACAGTCAGCAGCAGAGCTGGGCTTCGAGCCCAGGTCTCCGTGACCCCAAGGCTTGAGTGTTTTCCAGGAGACCCCACTGCTCAGTGCTGCCCACAGTCATGGCAAGTCCTTTCTTCTCACATCAGGCAGTTGCAAGCATGGGAGAGCACGAGCTCCCTGTGGAGCCCTGGGGACCCAGCCATGATCAGGCCAGACGGCATCCCTGTTCTGGTGGGGGAAGGGGTTCCCTTTCACAGGAGAGATGGGGGCAGACCCAAATGCGGGTTTCAGGGGATGCCTGCCAAGGGAGGGGGCAGGGTGTTGGTGGGTGAAGAATTTCTGCACCAGCGGGGTGTGCACTTGACCAGGTCGAATGCAGCCTGGTGCACTGTGTCTCCGCTTTGATGGACTTCCTGCTCGGCCAAGTAGGCGTGCACACAAGTCCGGTTTTAAACAGGCCTCCAACAAACTAATCCAGTGTCCTGGCTCTTAGTTTGACACGAGAGAATCTGTGGAGTGCCACACTGCCTCCTCTTGGCCTCAGAGCTGCCCAGGACCTGCCATCACCGTGCTCACGCCACTGATGCCACTCCAAGAGATGTGCTGACGTGCTTGTGTGACACAGCCTGTAAGTGGTGGAGCCACCGTCTGAGGACACATGCTGCCAACTCTGACACGTGCTCCTAGCACCATGGTCAGCACCCAGCCTGGCTGCATCCCGGCCCTCCCAGGGGCAGACAGGCCAGAAGCCAGAGCAGCCCTGCTCTCCCTGCCACCTCGAGGTTGGTGCCACACGCGTGGGTGTGTCCAAGATGATATGATCTGGTGGCAAGCCCTCCTGATCTCAGGGTTCTGCCCTGCTTTTCTTTTTTTTTTTTTTTTTTTAAGACAGAGTCTCACTCTGTCGCCCAGGCTGGAGTGCAGTGGCACGATCTCAGCTCACTGCAACCTCTGCCTCCTGGGTTCAAGCGATTCTCCTGCCTCAGCCTCGCAAGTTGCTGGGATTACAGGCACACGCCACTGTGCCCGGCTAACTTTTGTAATTTTAGTAGAGACAGGGTCTCACCATGTTGGCCAGGCTGGTCTCCCAACTCCTAGCCTCAGGTGATCCACTTGCCTCAGCCTCCCAAAGTGCTGGGATTGCAGGTGTGAGCCACGGCGCCCGGCCTGCCCTGCTTTTCATCTCACCCCTGCTGGTGTCTGTTGTCAGCCTTCTGTGCACCCAGCCCCTTCCTCTATGCTGGGCACCTCCGTGGCCTCAGGAAGGGGCCATTCCACACCCCCATCGGGGTGCTTTGCGGGTTGCAGCCACCTAGCCCCGCCTGCTGTGGGTGGTTGTCAAATGCAGCATCCCCTTCCTTCACTGTCAGGAAGAGCCTGGCTCCCCATGCCATTCACATGCACAGGAATGGACCAGAATCCACCGAGTGACTGCGTCTCCTCCACGGCCCATGAGGGCTTGGTGGGCAGGGGCTGGGCCTCATTCAAATTAGTTTCCAGGATAAAACATACACACAGTAGACACTCCATAAATCATGAGGCTTTGGGACATAACCTGTTTTACTGCTCTTTTCTTTATTACAAAAGCAATCAGTATTTATTAAAAAAAAAAAAGTAATCAGCAGAGCAGAGGAAATTGAAGCATTTGCACCCTGCCAGCCACCATGGCCTGCTGATGCTGTGGGCACCCTTCAGGTCTCCCTTCTGTGTGTGGGTCATTTTTGTAACATGGGGTCACGCTGGATGTAATGTTTTATAACCTTTATTTCAACATGGCAATAGTGCGTAGTGTGAAAGCAGCATTCTTCCATTCTGTGTTATTGACTGGATAATATGGTAATGATAATGTCATATGGGGCCGTATTTATTGCGTATCATGCTGGACAGAGTGTGGGAAGGAAGAAAGCAAAGAGGAGAAACCCTTCCGCCAATTAGAGAGGGCAGCCCGTTGTCACGGCAACCACCCAAGGACTTGGCATGGGAGGAAGTGGATCTGCAAGGCCACTTAGCAGCCTGTCTAGGGGGTCAGGCAGAGGCTGTTGGCGTCCTGCAGGCTGCCCTCTCTGACCCCTACTGTCAGGGCCGAGTGGTTCAGGGAAGCCTGAGGAAGGCAGGGAACTAACCCAGGGCAAGGCGGCCTCGCTGCCCCGCTGACCCCTATACTGTGGGGCTGGACAGGTGAATGCTGCCATCATCACTGCTGGGAGGGGACGGAGGTGGGAAAAGGAGGGTGCAAAACACCCCTCTCCAGGCATCTGGCTGAGAATTCACCTGACGTTTGCAAATGCTCGATTGGCTTTCTTTCAATTCACAACCCTGCTGTCAAGCTCACAGCCAGGCAAGGGACTCAGTGATGAATCCTGGGCCTCCAGGAGCCACAGTCTTGGGTGAGGAGGGACGAGTCAACAGAAGAGGATCAACACTAACCCAGAGTGGGATGGGACTGGGGAAGGAAGCCTGGAGGAGGGGCCTCCACTGGGTCTGGAAGGACCAGAGGAGGAACCTGGGGAAGAGGCGTGGGAAGGGCACATCCCAGAGAGGGAACAGCAGGTATAAAGTCCCCAGGCTGTGGGTGACCGGGAGCTGTAAGGACTTGAGTGCCAAGTGGCATGGATAAGCGGGTAAACCAGCAGCAGATCCTGTAGGACACAAGTTCCAATTTCCTGGAAGGCAGAGGGGAGCTGCTGAAATCCTACAGGATCAGATCTCCTCATTACAGATGGCTAGCTGGGGATCGGATCTCAGGTCTTCTGAACCCTGCCCCAGGCTCCAAGGGGCAGCCAGAGGCCTCAGATGGCAGAACTTCTTTCTCTTCACGCACATCGCAAATGACAGGGTTCGCCCCAAGACCTGACGTCTCAGGAGAGCCCTCAAGCCTGGCGATCAGAGAATACTTTGTGGAGGAGGTGGGCTGGGGGCTAGTAGACCCTGAAGAATACAGGAAAGCTGGAGCAGGGGGCTGAACCTAGCATACATGGGGACATGGGGAAGAGACGCCTTAGGTAAAGCTACCAGGAACAGGAAGGCCAAGTTTGGGGGCCATAACGGGGACTTGCATTGTCCAGCCCAGGAGGAGGCACCCAGGGGGTGTAAGCTGAGAACACTGGGATACATCTGGGCCTGAGAGGTGGTCCCCCGGCAGTGAGGCCTGAAAAGGGCAGGGTTGTGGTGGGGAGCATGGGCTCTGGAGTCAGACAGCCAGGTTCATGTCCTGCCCTACTCCCTTCTGGCTGTGTGATTCTGGCCAAGTTACCCAGCCTCTCTGGGCTCTGGCTTCTGAATTGTGAAAAGGAGCTGCTGTGAGTGTCCCTCCGTGGCATCATTGTTTTGTGAGCAGATGATGGAGGGCTCAGCTCAATGCATGTCTCGGGGTAGAGAGCGCATCGTGTCCATCGCTGCAGAGGGTGCCATGGAGAGGAGGCTGGCAGGAGGCCTGGAGGAGGCCGAGGCAGAATCGAGATGCAGCACAGGGATCTTCACCAGAGCCACCTGCGGCTGGAAAATGCCCCAGGCAGCTCTGGAGGAGCCCAGAGCCAGGGAGAGGGGGACAGGCAGGGGCAAGAGCACATGCACGGTGCACAGGGGGCACCGCGGGGGAAGCCTGGGCAGAGTCAGAGCAGTGAGCGACACGCGCAGCTGGACCTCCCCTGAGCAGACACGGGCTCTCAAGCGCAGGAGCACCTCAGCAGGCCAGAGTAGGCAGGGGTAGACCAGACAGACGGTCCCCCACCCTGCTGAGGGTGTGTCCCAGCGGGCCTGTCAAATGCCAGGTGCTTTGCTGGCGGAGTGCGTGTGAATGGTCTGAGTGCCTGTGGGCATGGGGGGCGGGGAATGTGAACTTGCTTGGTGTGGTGGGGTGATTGTGTGCAAGTGCGTGTAGGCAGCTGTGCATGCATGTTGTGGGTGAGTCTGGCTGTGCAGGTGTGTGTGCCGTGTGTGGGGTGTGCTCGAAGTGTGTGAGTGAGCCATGGGCCTGGGGAGTTACTGCATGTGTGAACACATGTCCGTGTGTAGGTGTGGACACGTGTGTGCTGGTATGTGGGAGTGGGCTGGGATGTGAGGGGGTGTCTGTTCCTCCACAGTCTCGGGCACGTTCTCTGTGGGGGGAGTACATGTACCTGTGTGCAGTGCATGCATGTGTGTGTCCGTGCATGCACAGGTATGTGTAGGTCTATATCGTCACCCTTTGTATCCATGGGTTCCACATCTGCAGATTCAACCAACCTCAGATTGAAAATATTCTTAGAAAACAATAAAAATAGCAAAACAACAATTAAAGATAATACAAGTGAAATAACACAGGGTAACATCCATCTACCCAGCACTCACACTGTGTTAGGCGCTACCAATGGCCCGGATGATTCTCAGCAAACGGGAGCATGTGCACAGGTTACAGGCAAATACCACGTAATTGTACGTAACAACCTGAGCATTTGAGGATTTGGGGCTTCGAGGAGGATCCGGAAACCAATCCCATGTGAATAGTAAGGGATGCCTGTGTTTGCATGTGTGTTTGCCTGTGTGTGTATGTGCGTGCTGTGTGCATGTCTGTGTGTGCCTATGTGTGTAGGCATGTGTGCGTGTTTAGGCCATGGACTGAGTCTGACCGTCTGCCAGGCCCCATGCCAGGCACATCACAGGCTTGTCCTCCTTGACCCCAGAGCCTTCCTGTGTGATCATTTCCCTCACATTGTACAGAAGGAAACTGAAGCTCAGAGAAGACACTTCCGCAGGGCCTCGTGGCCCTTTTGTGACTGGGCCTCCTCAGGACCCAAGCCCACCTGCTCTGGCGTCCTCTGTGCTTTTGAACCCATCCCCATTTCATCTATACCAGGAGCTGATGGTGAGCTCAGACTCTGCTGGGAGCGCTGCAACCTCAGCACCCTCCTCGTGGCTGCTGGTGCAGCCACTGCCCCCTGGCTTTGGGGTCACTGTCCAGTGGGGTGCATCTGGTTTTGGGGGCACTGCCCTCAGGGTGCATCTGGCTTTGGGGGCACTGCTCTCTGGGATGTGAGTCTGACTGTCCCCTCCCCACTTCTCTTTCCCCGCTCAGGCCAAGCTTGGTGGTGAGATCCTGGACTACAGGGACTTGGCAGCCCTTCCTAAAAGTAAGGCCATCTATGACATCGACCGTCCGGACATGATCTCCTACTCGCCCTACATCAGCCACTCTGCAGGGGACAGGCAGAGCTATGGCGAGGTATGGACCCTGCCTGCATGGCAGGGCATCCTCCCTCACATGTGTCCCATGGGGCCAGAGCCCACTTTCATCTTCCCTGCGCACCCACATGCTCAGCCTCTTCACATCCATCAGATAGCCACACACATGTCCGATTTAGGTACTACCCAAGTCCCTGTGGCCCCAAAGCTGCCGTCGCTGAAGAGTGAGCCTGGAATCCTCCTTAAATGGAGCAGAAAGTAGGAAGCATGCTGGTTTGTAGGAAAGATGATAGCAACTCAGCAAAAATGTCCTAATTTTCTTAAGCATTAGATTATTTTCCTAAAGCATGAGATGCGTTTCCTCTGCAGAGCACTCTGGACCACACGCCACCCTCCCTGCCATGGCTCTGCCCCAGGCTTCTCTGCCCCACGAACTCATGAGCCAAGGTGACTGACTTGGTTGAACCACAGATTGTTTATTTCCTGGCACGCCTGCGGACAGCGTTCCTTAGTCCTCGGAGGTTTCTTATTCTCTTTTTTTTTTTCCTTTTTTTAAAAAATTTATGTATGTATGTATGTATTTATTTAGAGATGGGGTTTCACCGTGTTGGTCAGGCTAGTCTTGAACTCCTGACCTTGTGATCCGCCCGCCTCGGCCTCCCAACGTGCTGGGATTACAGGCATGAGCCACCGCGCCCGGCCTGGAGGCTTCTTATTCAGAGCCGCGCTGTCCCTTTCCTGTGGAATATATTGTTGGTTTTTGCTTTTCCTCTTGTGGTTCTGAGGTTTCAACAGGACCATGGCTGCCTGGGGTAGGAGGAGGCATTGCCAGGCTGTTGGCCCGAACGTGTGTGCTCTTCGCATGTGTGCCGCCAGGGATGGGGTGCTCCCCAAGGTGGGGAAGCCCAGTGCTTTCAAACACATTTCCCTTGGGCCTTCTCATTTAGAGACTTCAACAGGGGCCTCTTGGGAAGCAAGAGCTGAGTCTCCAAGGCAGCACGCTCAGTGTGGATGATGTGGGGTGAGGAAGCCACGGCTGCTGGGGGCACCTGCCGAGCTCAAGGGCTGTGCATGGAGGTGAGAAGAGCGCAGCGCCAGCAGGTGCCCTCCTGACGTGCTTCTGCCCCCGTGCATCACAGGAATTTGAGGATGTGGGTGACAGGCCCCACAGGCACTCAGAGGGACCAGCGGGGAGAGCTGAGGGAGGCCATCCCGACCCACACCCACCTGCACTTACCTTTCTGCACCCACCTACACCCACCCACCTGCACCCACCTACCACCCACCTACCTGAACTCGCCTACTGCCCACCTACCTGCATCCACCTGCACTCACCTACCACCCACCTATCTGCACCCACCTACCTGCACCCACCTACCTGCACTTACCTTTCCGCACCCACCTACCACCGACCTACCTGCACCCCCCACCCACCCACCTACCTGTACCCACTTATACCCACCTACCACATGTCCAGGCTGGGTGTGGACTTTATTGTCCCACATCTGGTCTGCACCTGGACCAGGCACTGGAAGAAAGTCTGTGAGGACTCGCGACTTGGCCATAGGGCTGAGACCCAAATCCAGTCCTTCCTTCCCCCACAGACCACAGGACATGCTGGCTGTTTTCCTAGCGCATCCTGGCGCTCTCTCTGGGACATGCAATTCAAGCCTAGAGGACTAGCCTCGCAATCCTGCTCTACCTCTTGGCAGCCTTGGGGCATCAGGCACACTCCTTCCTGGTTTGAGTGTGTGTGTCCCTGCGGAAGGGCTCTGTGGCCATGAAGGGCCACATGCAGAGGTGATGCGTGTGAGAGTGGGCTGTCATCACCCTCCATCCCGTTCCCAGGGGCACCATGGTGTGACCAGGACTCAGCTTCCAGGTGCAAGTGGACGCGGCCCTTAGCTGTGTTCACTGAGGTTGCTTTCAGCCTCTCTGGGGCTAAACCCCTCAAATCGCAGGACATCTGTGAACCATGGATGATCCCACCCCAGAACCTGTCCCCAGAGGGCAGAGGAGTGGCAGGAAGGGAGGGGCTGTAGCTCGGGAGTCACCCTCTCCCTCTGGGGACACCTGGGTTGGCCTCCCTGCTCTGCTAAACACTGGCACCTGTGTGTGAGCTTCTGCTCTCAGCCGTAAAGTGTGACCCCGTGGGGCCTGCCTTGGCAGGTGGACTGGGCAGGCACCTGGGTCAGGTGTGTCCACACCGATTCTCCTCTGTGCCCGTGGCCAGGAGCAGCCTGAGGGTTTCTCCCTCGATTACATTGTTTGACTCACAGCCTTTGGCTTCCCACCTCCTATGGCAGCCTCCCAGAGGCCGTCGAATCATTTCGCCATAATAACCATGGTTTCTGTGAACGTAGCGCCTTCCCGCTCTGCGTGGGAACGGCATTCTCTGTCCCACTGCTTGCCCACCTCGTGAGGGCCGTGCATTTTCTGGAGGCCCTTGTGAGGTGGGCCTCCCTCCCACCTCCCACCTCCCTGCCCCTCACTAATCATCAGTGCAGGTGGTAGTGGATGGGGTGCCTGCCTGGGAGGACAGGTCAGCCTGCTGTCCAGGGCCATGGGGCCCCCACGGCAGAGCTGGCTCCAACCCAAAGGCTCCTGTCGCCCTCTGTCTCTGTTGAGCCCCTTTTCTCTCTTGTCCAGAGGAAACGAGGTCAAGGGCCCATAGGGTGTTGCTGCCTGTGCCCTGAGCCAGTCTCTTCCTTCTGGGAAAATAGGTCTTTGTGGGCGAACAGTGGGACATGCGGGTGGCCAGGGGGAGCCAAGCTCTGGGTTCATGGGCATGAAATCCATTTCCCCGGGGGCCTCTTTCTCTGGGTGGAATTAACCATGTTTCTCCAAAGAGAAGGTTCCGGAGTCCTGGCTTGTGTCTCTCGGGGTAGGGTTCTTTTCCTGTCTGGAGGGTTGGGGCTCTGTGTGGGCATCGGGGCTCTGTGTTGCCTGCTGGTCACGGCATCGCCCTCCCCACCTCTGCCTGGCGCCAGCACTAACGGCCACTTTGTGTGTTGTGTCCACAGTCCCCTCAGTTGCTCTCGCCAACGCCGACCGAGGTAACCACCACCCTCTTGCCTGCCCCTGCTTGCCGTGGCACTGCCGCCTAGGTTATAAACATAACCACCCAGCCGCACCCCCGGGAGGGGCCTGCTCAGTGGCTCTTCGCCGTGAGGCCCAGGGCCACAGCCCTCGTGGCGTGGGGCACCCTCCCGGCTGCTGGTTATCTTTATAACCATGCCCACCCTGCATGCTTTCCCCGTGTGTCTGCCAGCCCTGCAGACATGGCCGCCTGGGACGCAGGTCCCCCCTGAGCAGATCATGGTCTGGGCCATGGCTTCCTTTAGGGGAAAATTCAGGAGCCTGGCTGAGCCTGGGAGCACTTCCTGCCTCCTGCCCCTCCTGCCCCTCGCGTGGGATGGATGGGAAGCCCCTGGTCCTCGTGAGAAACACTATATGTGTCTCTCTACAAAAGACCCTTTACTGTTAGCAGTCCAGCTTTTTTTTTTTTTTTTTTAACGTTTCTCAAAATTAATCAGTGACATAGAGAGCTGCCAATCAGGTTGCAGTCTGCAAGTGGACGCAACAGAAAGGTGTCGTGGTAGCCAGGAATGGACAGCCCTGGCAGCGGCTGCACCCCCAGCTCTTCCCCCGTGCTTGGTGCCATGGTAAACATTTTATAGGCCGGAAGCAGTGACTTACACCTGTAATCTCAGCACTTTAGGAGGCCAAGGCCGGCAGATTACTGAGGTCAAGAGTTCGAGACCAGCCTGGCCAACATGCTGAACCCTCATCTCTACTAAAAATAAGAAAATTACCCGGGTGTGGTGGCATGCCCCTGTGGTCCCAGCTACTCTGAAGGCTGAGGCAGGGAAATCGCTTGAACCCAGGAGACAGAGGTTGCAGTGAGTTGAGATCATGCCGTTGCACTCCAGCCTGGGTGACAGAGTGAGACTCCATCTCAAAAAAAAAAAGAAAATTTATATTTAGTCATCCCCCACAACCCTCAGAGGCAAGTTCTGTGATTTTTGCTGCAGAGAAACTGAGGCACAGGGAAGTCACATAACCTTTCCAGGGTCACACACTACGAGGCACGGGAGGATTTCAGCCCAGCTGGTGGCTTGGAGCCTGTGCTCACCCACTGGGCTCTCCAGCCTCCTGCTTCAGACAGCTTGCCCCGTGGGAGTTGTGCACAGCCACGGTTCCCTGGGTACTGAGTCCCTAGAGCACTGATTCCTATGAACCGGTGACTCTGGATGTCCCAGGCCTGGGGCCCGGCACTTTTTCCTTTCCTCACTTCCGCACAGGGAACCCCTGACGGAGGGATGGCAGCTCCCCTTCCCGATGAGATGAGGGGTCTGCTTGGCACAGAGCACACTCCTGGAAAGAGCGTGGTCTCCCTGCAGAGGCTCCTGTTTCAGGCTGTGCTCCAGAGTGGAGCACAAAAGCGCACACATTTGCTCAGTGGGAGCCATGCACCGCCTGCAGGCTTCCGGTACAGAGGTGGTCACTGTGGTCACAGGACCTTGGCTACCCTCATCGGGACTTGCCAGCTTCCTGCCTTCCCTGCCCACAGCCAGGTTTCCCAATCCAGCCCTTAGGAGTGGTCCCAGGAGAACTTACCTCCTGATCGCTGAGGCTGAGGCCCTCCCTAGCTCCTGACCTTCTGGGAGAGCCCCCTAGAGCCAGAACCTTCTGGGAGAGCCCCCTAGAGCCAGAACCTTCTGGGAGAGCCCCCTAGAGCCAGAACCTTCTGGGAGAGCCCCCTAGAGCCAGAACCTTCTGGGAGAGCCCCCT
>CAUYLG010011352.1:0-18030 GCA_963573385.1 Cacajao melanocephalus | reverse complement strand
AAATACTAAAGGGATTTTAAATAAGAAAAATACCATTCAGGATATAGGCATGGACAAGGACCTCATGACTAAAGTACCAAAAGCAATGGCAACAAAAGGCAAAATAGACAAACAGGATCTAATAAAACTTAAGAGCTTCCATACAGCAAAAGAAAGTATCATTAGAGTGAACCAGCAACCAACAGAATGGGAAAATAATTTTGCAGTCTACCCATCTGACAAAGGGCTAATATCCAGAATCTACAAAGAACTCAGACAAATTTACAAGAAAAAACAACCCCATCCAAAGACACTTTCAAAAGAAGACATTTATGCAGCCAACAAACATATGAAAAAATGCTCATCATTACTGGTCATTAGAGAAATGCAAATCAAAACGACATCGAGATACCATCTCACACCAGTTAGAATGGTGATCATTAAAAAATCTGGAGACAACAGATGCTGGAGAGGTTGTGGAGAAATAGGAACACTTTTACACTGTTGGTGGGAGTGTAAATTAGTTCAACCATTGTGGAAGACAGTGTGGTAATTCCTCAAGGATCTAGAACTAGAAATTCCATTTGACCTGGCAATCCCATTACTGGGTATATATCCAA
This sequence comes from Cacajao melanocephalus, assembly GCA_963573385.1. Taxonomy (NCBI): domain Eukaryota; kingdom Metazoa; phylum Chordata; class Mammalia; order Primates; family Pitheciidae; genus Cacajao; species Cacajao melanocephalus. The sequence goes on along the minus strand of CAUYLG010011352.1, from coordinate 17,431 downwards.
AGGATTATAAAAACATTCTATTATAAAGACATATGCACACACGTATGTTTATTGCAGCACTGTTCACAATAGCAAAGACTTGGAACCAACCCAACTGTCCATAAACGACAGACTGGATAAACAAAATGTGGCACATTTACACCATGGAGTACTATGCAGCCATAAGAAAGGATGAGTTCGTGTCCTTTACAGGGACATGGATGAAGCTGGAAACCATCATTCTCAGCAAACTGACACAAGAGCAGAAAACCAAACACTGCATTTTCTTACTCATAAGTGGGTGTTGAACAATGAGAACACATGGTTACAGGGAGGGAAACATCACAAACCATGGCCTGTCAGGGGGTGGGATTAAGGGGAGGGATAGCAGGAAGGTTGGGGGCTAGGGGAGAGACAGCATTAGGAGAAATACCTAATGTAGATAATGGGGTGATGGATGCGGCAAACCACCATGGCATGTGTATGCCTATGTAACAAACCTGCATGTTCTGCACAGGTACCCCAGAACTTAAAGTATTATAATAATAATAAATAACTTTAAAATTCAACATTCATCTGAAAAATTATGAACACCATGCAAAAAGAAGTTGAACAAGCACAGTTACTTCTTGCTTAAAGACTATGTCTCAAAACTAATGGCAGCAACAAGATGTTACGTATAAATAGAAAAGAATTAAGAAAATTATACAAATGACAAGCAATTCTGTGAATAAAGAGATGTAGTAAAATGCTGACTGTCGGAAAATATGATCTATGGTATTAGACATAGAAATGCCAGGCATCCTTCATCAGTGGATCAACCAGGTTCAGAATTAAAGTATTCATATTATGCTGTGTTCACTATGCAATTAGAGAAAGGATATCAATATATTAGAATCAGGACTTTCAGAAAGAGAAAGAGATAGTGAAAGATAGTGCTGTGGGGAATAAGTAAGTTGTGAAAAACAAGTTTTCTACAGATTCAGATTTTAAAAAAGACAGATTAACAAACAATAACAGACAAGATGTATTGAAGTCATTCATCAAATGAGTTCTTACCTGCTATCAAAGAGGAAAAATAGTACCTTGTAATAAATCCACCTTACAATTTATAAACTACATTACATTTTTTGTTTTACTCTCATAAGAAGTCTAGTAGGCAAATATTCTCATTTTATGTGTGAGGAAAAATGTTAACTGGCTAGATGATTTTCCCAAGGTCTGCCGGGAATTTCAAGAGTCAGAGCTCAAGCCCAAGACTTCTATGTATTACCCCATCAGCTTTTGAGACTCACTGTTACTTGCTAAGGTAAATGTTGAAAATACTCTTTCTAACCAAACTCAGCTATCTATTTCCGTTCTTTCTGCTTCTGGGAAGTGCATTGTCTGGGAAACTTACATTACCATAGTGACTGGCTGCAGGACAAGCATGATTTCCAACCTTAGCTGGGCCTTCAGTGCTGCTCAACAGTAATTCTAATCTTCACTTGTTAACTCTGTATCTCATTCCTTAGCACATAAACTAGAATAGTTAACACTTTCCTTTCCCTCCTCTCCCTGTCCCACTTTGAGCAAATTAACTCACCTTCTGATCAACAGGGACCATGGAGGCCATTTTATATAAATTTCTCCTCCACCAAAAACTTAGTTGTCCTCCCCTTACCCTTACATCTTATCTTCTGCCTACCTCAGAGGGAGAAATGCTGGTTTCTTTCCATCTATGCCTCTTCTCTCTCTATGCCTCTGATCTTCACTTTCCAAACACACTCCTGTAACCAATTTCCTTTATATAATTTGCTTTCTTATAATTCTATTTCATTTTTCTTCACTTTGCATCCACCTCAGCAGCTGTCCCATTTTCTCTTCTTCCTTTTGTCATCATTCTCATTGAAATTTAAATGGCACTCCCTGGCCCAGTTTCCTCAATGATGGGTTACATATGGCCTAACCATTAGATCTGGTAGAAGTTTAGCAAAAGTTTCTTAAATAAATGAATTCTTGAACATCTTCCTTTGGACTCCATCTATGATTTTTGAGCACACACTCCCGACTTTGAAAGAGATGATTAAAAAACACTTTGCAGTTCAAAAGGAGTTCTTACACAAAAGAAGTATCATTTACTGCTTTACCACTTGGTTTTTCAAACAGTCCGTATTCCTCATGTTTTCCTTCCTTCTAGTATTTCTGCCACACCACTGCCTCAAACGGGGACTTCCATTCTTTACCCATCACAGTATACTCTACTGTTTCATTATGTATTGCTGCATAACAACCCATCCCAAAGCTCTGTGGCTCAGCTAGGCCATTCTTACACAGGCTCCTTACATGGTGATTTAAGCTGGAGACATCTTTTGGCTTCTACAGTCACATATCTGGCCAGGTTGGACAGAATAGCTGGGGTCTGTTTGGGCCTTTCTCTCTTCACACAGCCTCACTAGGCAGCTACATTGGGCTTCCTCATAAAATGGCATCTCAGGAGGCTGGATTCCTACTTGACAACTGCTTTCTCATAGTATGGGAGCATTTATTTTGAAGGACTTAAGCAGGACTGCAAGGCTTCTTCTGACCTAGCCTTGTAGGTTATACAGCATTGATTTCGCCATATACTGGTTGCAAGGCCAGTTCTAATTCAAAGGGAGAAAACTATATAAGAACATGAATATTGGGAGGCATAGTTCATTGGGAAACTATGTTGCATGCAAAACTATCTTTTGATGCTATTACATATACTTGTTTACGTATATATCTGCCAGGCTTCACCATCAAAGAACAGAAATTACATCTTTGAGTGCTATCCAATAGTAAATCTTTGTTGGTAAAGTCAATATAAGTCAGACACAAAAATTACAATTGAATCAATTTCCATAAAACTGTTTTTAAAGATTCAGACCATTTCAATTAAAGACAGAAATTTTTGATCTATATAAAGCAACAATGTTAAATGAACCTATAAAATAAATGATGTAGATTGAGTACAGTTTAACAAAAATTTACTGATGCCAACCATGTATCTAGCATTGTTCTTGCCACTGGACCTCAAGTTGCCTTAAAAATAAAAACTGGATGCAGTGGCTCATGTCTGTAATCCCAGCACTTTGGGATGCCAAGGTAGAAGGATTATTTAAGCCCAGCAGTCCAAAACCAGCCTGGGCAATATAGCGAGACCATGTTTCAATAAAAAATTAAAAATCAGCTGGGCATGGTGGCACATACCTGTTGTCTCAGCTACTTGGCAGGCTGAGGTAGGAAGATTGCTTGAGCCCAGGAGGTCAAAACTGGAGTAAGCCATGATCGTGCCACTGTACCCCAGCCTGGGCAACAAAGTGAGACCCTGTCTCAAAAATAAGTAAATAGAGAAATTAAAATATAAATTATTCTTTCTTTGTCTTTTGATGGATCAATAAAATGATATTTATAATTGAAACACATCCAAAACCTTAATTTAACTGTGAAAATTTATTGCCAAGATTATAGTAGATTGTAAAAGCAAAGCCACAGAGAATTAAAGAGAAAGAAAGAGAGGACAAGAGGGAGGGGGGAAAACTACTTATTCTTTCAGAAAAGACACTTTACCTAGGTACAAAATAATTATTCAACAGAGATGCTTAAAGAAACTTTATAAAACCTGACACATTTTTAATCCATTTATGAAAAAATTATAGGTTTTAAGACAACTAAAAGGATAATATACTATTAAGCAAAAAAACTAATCTACGGAACCTGATAAATTGCATAGTGAACTATTAAATACGAACAAAATTTTTGAATTCCTATGAATATGCCATCTGCATATTTCCAATATATAATAAGTATAAACTTAAACTGTACTATGTTTTATAAATGTGATACTTACATGAAGTGATATCCTCAGAAAGGATTTCCATTTGCTTTGAAATATTATTTCAAAGCTGAAAAGCTTGAGTAATGTTATATAAGAAACACCAGATGGTAACCATATCATGCTATAATGAAATTTGCAAATGAAAACTGTAGAGGGAAAAAAATATTCCCAATGGTTGATATGCTGAAATAATTGTTTTGCTAAAGAGGCAAAAATTAAATCCAATTTGTATATTAAAGCTAGAATGCAGCATAAAAATGTTTCACAAAATAATAATCATCTACATTAATTCTAAAACGTTATTTAAAATGCCACTTACCAAAAGTCTTAAAATTATTCTAAAATTGAAATGTCACTTTTAGAAAAAATAAAATGTCAAAAACTGTTTTCTTCTCTTATCCCAATTCCTCACAAAAAAATGAAATGTTTAGAGCCACATTTGCCAACTTTTTACCACCAAAGTATTTCCACATTGCATTTACTCCCTTTTAATTTTTTTCTCAGTCTCTTTCATTTCCAAATCATCTACCTAGTTATTCCACCCTCCCAAATCTCCAACTCTTTTCTACCGCAAGTTTAAAAAGAGCAATAGGTTAATTGATTTCCCCTTAGCTAAATAAAATGCTTTTTGCATTAAACATTAAAACAAGTGAATAGAGAGAACTCAAAGATCTATTTTACTCAACCTAATTTCAATGAGTTATAACATGGTACCTTTGACAATTTGTCACATAGTACAAGTTTAAAAATTACGATTAAAATTATGGATATAAAATTAAGAATTTAAATTTTTATTTTCAAAAGAATCACATAATTCTTTTACATAAAATTTCATTCAGGCATCTTAAATGTCAGGGTTATCACCAGATATACATACAACAATTTATTAACAGTGATTTCAATAAATATTTCCTGGTAATGATTGACATATTTTGTCCATATGTATGTTGAATCTGCTAGTTACTTTTCTCTTTTTTTTAATCAGCCATACACTACCTACTATTTGCAGTCCTTAATACTGAGTGTCAACTTGATTGGCTTGAAGGATGCAAAGTACTGATCCTGTGTGTGTCTGTGAGGGTGTTGCCAAAGGAGATTAACATTTGACTCAGTGGCCTGGGAAAGACAGACCCATCCTTAATCTGGGTGGGCACAATCTAATCGGCTGCCAGGGAGACCAGAATAAAAAGCAGGCAGAAGAACACAAAGAGATGAGATTGGCATAGTCTCCCAGCCTACATCTTTCTCCTGTGCTTGATGCTTCCTACCCTCAAACACCAGACTCCAAGTTCTTCAGCTTTGGTACTCGAACTGTCTTCCTTGCTCCTCAGCTCACAGACAGCCTATTGCGGGACCTTGTGATTGTGTGAGTTAATACTCCTTAATAAATTCCCCTTTTTATATCGATCCTATTAGTTCTGTCCCTCTAGACAACCCTGACTAATACACTATTCCTCACAGTACTCTTAATAATTTTCTATGGAAACTATAATAAATGCATATATCAAAATTATTCATATACCCATGTCCCTTTATGATGTCATTTACAACAAATAGAATTTGCTAGAAATATTATGTTTTTTAGTAGAGTAGCAGGTAGCCTAATAATAAATTTAACATCTTTAATAGATATTCAATGAACTGCAGTGTAGGGTACAAATCAACTTCCAACACTGTATTCCCATCAGGACATGAAGATTACTGGAAAATATTAGACTCCCTTCTAATCAAACATGAGGGTGCTCAGAACACTAGAATTGAGATACTGTGAAGTTTACAGAGTTTAACTCATCACTGATGAGGCTCCACTAATTTGTAATTGAATTTTTTAAAAATAAAATGAATGCCATAATATTAATGAATTTAGATATCCCACTCATGTTTGATTAGAAGGGAGTCTAATCAGATTTAAGGAGTTAGCCAGACAAACCCTGTAAAGATGTTTAGGGTGGCCAGTGTTCCAAAAAAATAAAAAGAAAAGAAGAAGGAATGGAAAGGAAAGGCAAAGAGAAATGGGAAGGAAGGGGAAGGGGAAATGGAAGGGGAAGCGGAAGAGGAAGCAAAAAAGAAAAGAAAAAGAAAAGAAAAGAAAAATTAAGGCTTTTGCCTGTGGCATCTACACTGTGCTTGGCCAACCTGCCTTACCACTCTGTGTTATCTTCCACCTCCCTATCTTCTCCCTCAGCCCTTCATTATTCCTATAGAAGCACAACTGGAGGTACCCAGCAGAGCGTCAACCAGCAAAGTGAAAACATAATGTGCAGAATCATCAGTGCCACTCAAACATCTCTTTTTGTAAGTTGAAATATTCAACACCAGGATCATCACTCAACCATCTAAAACTTTAAAGCCTAAATTAAACTTAATGTAAAAAATGAAAAGCATTTTGATCTTAGCCCTTTGTGGTTCTTAAGAGTTGCTTTCATTTTCATATGCAGCATTTCACTGCATATATAAACTACTTAGTAAACATTGGTTCTTTTCCAGCTGGTTATATAATTTCCTTTTTTTTCCCTATTAGAAATCTTTTGACAGTCACAAGCATTACACAGTCTTACCCTTTAATTTAGTTAAATGAATTCAAAACTCAATCCTGCCATTCAATGCTAGGGAAATGAAATAATACTCGTAAAAATGACAGTTAAGCATTGTAATGAGGAAATGTGGCACCACTAAGGAACTATTCAGAAATCTAAGACTGAGAGTGATAATAATGTAAGATAGCAACTTACATAAAGAATGTAGATAATAGGTTCATTGTGAAGGAAGGTGGCTTATTTCAGGCTGTTCAGTTTCTCATTAAAACAAATATTTTTCATCTTCTTCAGTGGTTCCCAGAGAAAACATGAAAATCACAATAATGAAAGTATCACTGATTTTTCTGTGTTCATAAGACCTAAGATTATATATTCAATGAAAGAAGTTTCAACTGGAGCAGCTATAAATGTAGCATTCATATAATCATAAAATGAAGTTGATCAAGATAAAAATTACTTAAGAATTGCATGAGATAACCTTTTTTCATATAATTATATTAACATAAATACCACTAAATAACTTCTGTTATTGATACCTACGGCATTTACACTTAGACTTAATCAATATAGCATATGACAATGTGTTCAAATGAAAAAGTGACCATTATGAAATATGTAAAAATTATTATGGCAACACAAAGAAATGGCTAATTGAGCTAGCATTTATTTAGCACCTATTGCTAAAGGTTTGGTGCTTTACATAATTGGTCATATTTAATTTTTACATTTTAATATTTTTTTCTTATAAATAAAAATCCATTTTATGGGTTAAAAAATATTCAAGGCTCACGGAGTTAAGTGACTTCCCAATGGCATGCATCTTGTACATGGTAGGATCTGTCCCATTCTAGACCTGCACTCTTCCTTTTCCATATTCTGCCTCATAATCCTGCCTGTAGTGAAAAGAATTTCTTCTCACAATAGTACTTATGTTCAAATAGCCTGACCACCTTCCAAAGTTCATTTGGTTTTAATACTCACCTGGCATAGTGATTATCATGATAACGTAACATTTTCTCCCATTGATAGTATACTTTTTCTATTCTATTTCCTCTTTGTGCCCCCTTCTTCTTGATCTACTAGATTGGTACAACTTATGAATTTGTAGAGTGGTACTCACACACACAATTACATACCTTAAATAATCTGAATATCACAGACAATCTTCTGAATATTGACTCTTATAAAAGCTATATAAAAATATTATTATCTGTAGATGAATCAGATTCGTTTGTTCAGAGGTCCTTTATCAGCAAAAATAAATGTCTCATTATTAACTCTACATATCACATGAAAATTTTTATTATTATCACTAATCATAATTGGACTCTAGTTGCCCAGCCATCTTCGCATTTTGTTATATGGTCTGGTATTCTTTGTGTATTAGTAAAAACCATAATCACTTCATACATACAAGATTCTTATCTAGCTATTTTCACTAAGTTTATAGTGTAAGTTAGGGTTATCTTGACATTTTTTAAGCCAGATCGCTTTCTTTGCGGGCATTAACTTCTCCAGTTTTAGATCCTTCTCTTTCCTTCTGCTTTAAGTTGTCATATAATGACTTTACTATGTCTTGAATTAAAGTCGATAACTATGTCCTTCTTATAACAATCCTGCACCCGCATAAAAGCTACATTTTCCATAACAGATAAAAAGTATTTCACAAAAAGTACAAGGTTTGTAAATTTTATCTTTTTTCCAAAGTGCTCTTTATGGTGAATTTATTTTTCTCAAAGTGGTGGGCAAACTTAGCTGCAGACCTTAATCTATGGTACATATCAAGCAATTTAACTTTTTCATATAATGTCATGACTTTTCTCTGTTTCTTGGGAGCACTTCCAGCATCACTAGTTGCATTTTGTATGAGTCTCATGGTATTATTCAAGGTTTACGGTATCACGTTAACATGATGAAAATATGTGAGAACCTCAAGAGATCACTTTTTATTGCAGTACACAATTTACTGGAGAGACAAACTGCTCAGGAGGAGATGACTAGCATCAGGAAGTGTTTCAAGTACATATTTCTCACAACACTTGAGCTCACTGCAATAGCAATAGGAGGTGGCTACAAAATTATTATAGTAGTGCACTATGTAGTATGGTTAATTTTATGCTGTTATGATTTAATACTATATTTTTTCATGTATAGTCTGTGTGCATATTTTTAATAAATTTTAACATTTTTATAATAAATTTTGTATATTTTATGGTAGTAAATGATAAAATAGTATCTATCTATCTATCTATCTATCTATATATATGCATTCAGGACATGCCTAATATTTTTATTAATTTTTTTTGATATGTGGTTTATCTCCCAGTGTTTCAAATTGTCACAGATCTCCAAAAATATTTACAATATATTTACTGAAAAAAAAGTATGTATAAATGAACCCACAGAGTTTAAATGACTATTGTTCAAAGATCAACTGTAATCCTCTCACTATGATTACAGATTTGTTTATTTCACCTTGTAACTATGTCAGATTTTTATTTTTATTTTGTCATGTTTTAGGTACACACAAGTTTAGGATTGTTGTATTTGGTTTAAAAGTTATTCCTTTTTTAATTGTGACTCTTTTTATTTTAAATAATGTTTATTGTTCTAATGTCTATTTCTTCTTACACTTATATAAACTTTATTCAGTTTATTGTTTACCTGGCATTTATGTTTCATTCCTTTAAAACTTCATCTGTGCATATATTAAGCATGTCTCTTGCAAGTAGCATAAAACTTGATGTTATGTTTTATTTTAATTCAATCTGAAAATAATTCTATTTTAATTAATTGATAAATTAATTCTATATTAATTGATTTTTTTTTTCCTTTTTTTTTTTTCACCTTCTCTTATACTGGCTGTATAGATTGCTATATTCTCCCCTTTTCCATTTAGCTATTGTAAAAGTTATATTGTTATTGCTTTTTTCCGAATATATTTAGTTTTTAGCATGCATACTTAACAAAAATCTAGAACAAATTACTATATATTTTCTCAACTAACATAATAAAAGGATTTTAGATATAATTTAGATATAATTCTTTAACTCAAATGACTACATTCTTATCTTTCAGTCAAGTGTTTTAATTCTGTCTTGTTATTAAAAACTCAAGTATCATTAAAACTATTAGTTTTTAGAAATAGTTATTATTTTAAATTACCAGAATATTAACCAATTCCTTTCTTGTTACTTTTTTTGAGGTTCAGTTTTCCTTCTCTAAGATGAAGTCTCACTCTGTTGCCCAGACTGGAGTGCAGTGGTCAGATCTGGGCTCACTGAAACTTCTGCCTCTCAGCTTCAAGCTATTCTTCTGCCTCAACCTCCTGAGTAGCTGGGATTACAGGAACCCACCACCATGCTCAGCTAATTTTTCAATTTTCAGTAGAGACAGGGTTTCACCTGTTTGGCCAGGTTGGTCTTGACCTCCTGACCTCAAGTGATTTACCTACCTCTGCCTTCCAAAGTGCTGGGATTACATGCAAAAGCCAGGGTGCCCAGCAGTTGAGGTCCAGTTTTCTTATTCATGAAATAACTACCTGTTTAGTCTCAGATAAAAAGGTATTTCACCATCAATCTTAAATTTTTGTTTAGATAGGAAAGAACTATAATTTTATAGCTACATTCTCTCAACTATTTCAAGATATTATTTTGCTATTTTTTTTTCTATTGATTAAAATTTACTGTTCATCTAATGACTCTTCCTTTGTAGATGGGATTCATCTCTTAAGGATTTCAAGACTTTTCTATTTTCTTTCAAGTGTTACAGTGTGTCAATAATCCTATCTTAAACTTTCTAATTCTTTCCCTTTTCTTAAAATTTTAATTGACAAATAAATATTGCATATATTTGTTATATGCAACATGTTTTATTTAGTTCAACCATTATGGAAGACAATGTGGTGATTCCTCAAGGTTCTAGAAATAGAAATTCCATTTGGCCCAGCAATCCATTACTGAGTATTTACCCAAAGGATTATAAATTGTTCTATTATAAAGACACATGCACACATATGTTCATTGTGGCACTGTTTACAATAGCAAAGACCTGGAACCCAACCCAAATGCCCATTGATGATAGACTGGACAAAGAAAACGTGGCACATATACACCATGGAATGCTATGCAGCCATAAAAAACGATGAGTTTATGTCCTTTGTAGAAACATGTATGAATCTAGAATCCATCATTCTCAGCAAACTGACACAAGAACAGAAAACCAAACACCACGTTTTCACTCACAGGTGGGTGACAAACAATGAGAACACTTGCGCACAGGGGAGGAAACAACACTTACTGGGGTAGGTGGGGGGGGTAAAGGGGAGGGGAGGAGAGGGACAGTAGGGGGCAGGGAGGCTGGGGAGGGATAACACTGGGAGACATGCCTGATGTAGGCAACATGGAGGATGGAGACAGCAAACCATCATGGCATTTATGTACCTATGCAACAATCCTGCAGGATGCAGGATGTGCACACGTACCCCAGAGCCCAAAGTACAATAAAAAATAATGTATACATTGTGGAATGCCTAATCTAGTTAATTAGCAAATACATTACCTCACATACTTATTTTCTGTGATGAGAACACTTAAAACCTATTCTTTTAGCATTTTCAGGAATACAGTACATTGTTATTAACTGGTTATCATGTTATACAATAGATCTGTTATTCATTCCACCTAATTACAATTTTGTATCCTTTGACCAAATCCTCTCCAACTTCACCTCATCTCCAATTCCTGCTAACCAGCATTGTACTCTTTACTTCTGTGAGTTCAATTTTTTTTAGATTCTATAACTAAGTGAGATCATGCAACATTTGTCTTTCTGTACCTGACTTATTTCACCAAGCATAATGTCATCCAGGATCATTCACGTTGTCACAAATAACAAGATTTCTTTCTTTTTGTGGCTGAATCATATTCCATTGTATATACATACTATATTTTATTTATCCATTTATCTGTTGATGAACACTTAGGTTGGTTTCATATCTTGGCTACTGTGACTAGTGCTGGAATAAACATGGGAGTGCAGATGTCTCTTTTACATACTGATTTCATTTCCTTAGAATATATACCGGATAATGTGGTAGTTCTATTTTTAATTTCTTAAAGAATCTCCATATTATTTTCTATAATGGCTGTACTAATTTACATTCCCACCAACAAGGTGGAAGGGTTCTCTTTTCGCCACATCCTTGCCAGCATTTATCTTTCATTTTCATAGAAGCCATTCAAGCAGGAGTGAAGTGACATTTCAATGTGATTTTAATTTGCATGTCTCCGATGATCAGTAATGCTGAGCATTTTTTCAGATACTTGTTTAGCCAGCTGCATGTCTCCTTTTGAGAAATGTATATTCAAGTTCATTGTTCATTTTTGAATCAGGTTATCTTGCTATTATTTGATTACCTTATGTATTTTGGATATTAATGCCTTATTTAATATGTGGTTTTCAAATATATTCTACCATTCCATAAGTTGTCTCTTTACTTCATTGGTTCTTTCTTTGGCTATGCAGAAGCTTCTTAAATGTGATGTAATTGTCTATTTTCGCTTTTCTTGACTGTGCTCTGGGAATCATATCAAAAAAATCATTCCTCAGACCAGTGTCATGGAACTCTTTTGTAGTAATTTTATAGTTTTCAATTTTATATTTAAGTCTTTAATTCATTTTGACTTGATTTTTGTAATGATGTGAGATGGGGTCTAATTTATTCTTTTGTATGTGATATCCACTTGTCCCAGCACAATTTATTGAAGAGATTTTCCTTTCCTCCATTGTGTTTTCCTGGTACCTTTGTTAACATATGTATCTCTTTAAAAAAAATAATTTTCATCTAATTTACTCTTTGACTGCAATCATTCTAAGCAATTTCATAAGCTATAGCTTTCAATTTTCTTGTTATCGCTTCTGCTATTTCCAATATCCACTTTAACTCATCCATTAAAGTTTTAATTTCAATGCTTCTATACTCTTTTTATAAGTTTTAGGGGAGAAAAAGCATTAGGATAAATATCTAATGTAGGTGATGGGTTGATGGCTGCAGCAAACCATCATGGCACATGTATACCTATATAACAACCTGCACATTCTGCACATGTACCCCAGAACTTAAAGTATAAAAAAAGTTTTAATTTGCTCTTTTGCTCATAGTCTTTTCTATTGTATTATTTCCTTATGTGTTATATTCTTCTCATCTATTTAATCATTTTAAACATACAGACATACCTCACAGAACATTTTTCTAGTAGTATGCATCATGATTTTTATTTTCAAACTTCATAGAATATATATGTCTCAATACTCAATGCAATATGTTTTGGCTGATGTCTACATGGGATTTTTTTTTTTTTTTTTTTTTTTTGGTAGTGACAAGGTCTCATTATGTTGCCCAGACTGCTCTTGAACTCCTGGCCTCAAGTGATCCTCCTGTGTCAGCCCACCAAGGCACTTAAATTACCGACATGAGCCACCATGCTTAGCCCATATAGAAAAATTTTATATTTATATTTTTAAAACTCAATACAATTCTTTTTTTACAAAGTAACATTTGAAAAAAGTCTCAAGCTATAATAATTGTTAAAAGTTAGCATCAGATGCTTTGAAAAATCTTGCTGAGCATACCACAAAGGGAATGTGTGCCTTGGATATTGCTTGTACGAGGAGATAGAAGACATATCTACTAACATAAACAATGGGCATGGAAGCAGAGCTCTAAGTTACAAGAATCGTTATCCTGAAGCATGAACCCTATCATCTTTGTTGAAGATTTTTCAGAGCCTCCTTGTTCAGAAGCACGACCAAACGGTTAACTTATATTTCTCTGAACTGGATATTCTACCTGAAATTAGTCCTTTATCATTCACTTTGTATGCACCGTCAACTTTTGTGATTGGTTACAGTGATCACTTCAGTGGCCTCTCCCAACACCTTTCTCTACTCTCTTTGAGCTTCAGGTTTTAACTCCTCTTGTTGAATAACAATAGCTAATTACAGGAAAAATGTCATGGTTTTTATTGTAAACTATCTGTATTTTTCTGACATATTCACTTATTCTGTTTTTGCTGTGTCATAATGCAAACAGTATTTATGGTACAGCATGCAAACCATCCATGTTACTGTATATAGAGCAGTATTAACAATGACATTGTTTTGTAATCAAGAAGCAATGTTTTAAGCATTTCACATGCTAACATACGTAGTGGTTTTTTTTTTTTTTAACTTGTATGTATAAGTTTTACAGTATCTTAGCTACATTTCAGGAAACTGGGTGTTTGGGAATAACATGCAATACATTATACATTATCATTTTTTCCATTTTAAATAATGGGAAAATCAGTTTCTAGTTTTCTTTCTCTCTTTTTGGCAGAATACCTGCTTTTCAGTATATCCAGGCTATTCTTGTTAGGTAGGGGATAACTATGGTTTTAGTTTTTTAAAATATTCTCTTTCTGTTTATCCATTATCTCAACTTCTTAAGACAATCATTCTCCTTGTTATATCTGCAGGCTACATTGAAGTTGAGTATTATCATTGTATGGTTTTTTTGTTGTTTTGCTTTTCTGGTGTGTGTGTGTATGAGTGTGTGTATGTCAGAAGGAGGTGAAGGAGAGAGAGAGAGATCTTCTGCAAGGGATTGTTTCTCCTGATAAGAATTCCACATAGCTTTATTTCTATGTCTTTCTTGAGAGGTTCACTGTTTGTTTCTTACTGTTTTGGGCCCCAGGGATGTCACCAAGCTTGGATCAATTTTATGTTAAAGTCTCAGCTTAGATATTTATTTGCAACTTGTGTAGTGTAAATTCAGATATAATCCCTCGCTCATTGCTAGCTTGGAGTTATTGCTTACAGAAGACATTTTTTCTCATCTGAGTTATCAGAAGAAATAAAGTTCATGCTCTCTGTGGTAATGGATGGAAGTTTTTGCAGTCCTCTTCTCCAGAGAGAGCCGAGCCAGCTTCTTAGGGTATATATATTAGGTGTTCTAATTCTAACGGTCTCTCATGATAGGGCTCTTTTTTTCTGCCTTTTTGTGAATGTTAAACTTCCAAGCCCCTTAACACAAAGGGCCTATTTCTCAATTCTCTAAATGTCCAGGGATGCCACAGTATCACCTTCTCAAGTCTACCACACTGGCTTTCAACTTCCAATTCTTGTCTAATAACAAGGAGTTACCTTTCTTCCTTACTAAATCATGTATACATAAAGTATATTTGTATTTCTAAATCTTTGCAATGGGAAGCATGTTCACATTAATTTGTTTCACCTTAGTCTATTCATAGAATTGAATACTGTGTGAAGAAATTAAAATTTTTTATCTCAAATGGCTCAGTTTTTAGAATTTTCTGTACCCTTTCTTTTTAAATTAATTAAAGCTGCTTTTCTCTTACCCTCTTCCCTTTCCATGTGGTTACTGAAATAAGAGGAGCTCAATCCTCTTCCAGGGGGAGCATAGGACCAAGAATTTAACAGAATACAAATCAGAACTGTGGTAGTTTGTATTATTGTTCACAAATATGAATATTACCTTGCCCCATGATAAGGAAAAGTGTCCTCCCCTGCCTCTGTGAAGATAGGTTTCACCATACAAAATGCTTGTCAATGGACTAGGAGCAGGTGTAATTTAAATATAATTGCATAGTTTGGATTGGCATCTCTTTTTCATGACTTTGGCCACAAGAGAAAGGCATGTCCCAGACATGGATAGCAAAATAAAAGAATCAGATACAACATCTGCAAGAGAACTAGATGGCAAGGTTTCACCAGTATCCAACAACTATAAAATCATGATAGCATGGTATCAGCAATATTGCAGTGGGGTGAAGCACAGAGCATAGATATAAAGGACAAGCAGATGGACAGTAATACTTTTTAATGATCCTATAATAGAAGAATACTCAAAAAGCAGCACATCCTCACTGGAATGGCAACCAAAGCTAGGAGGAGGTTTTGGAAGATCCGATACAAGAAAGAGTGATTTTTAAAAAAAGAATGAACAAATGAATGAACAAACAAAAGAAAGAAAGAGAGAGAGAGAGAATATCCACTCTGCCAAAATCAAAAAAACAAGTTATGATGCTATCTGATGGTGCCAGAACAGTCTAGGCTAAAGAAACTCTTGAAAATACCCAACTAAAACACTTCAAAAACAAAGCCCTAGGGAAGAAATTCCTGGAAACAGAATTCAAATTAGAGAGACAAAGGAAAGAAGATTTAGATAAAACTGGAGAAGAGGAGCAGAAAGCGAAAAGCTGTATTTTTAATCACTTGGCCAAAACCACAGAAAGGGCAGTTGTAGCGCACTGGGGCTAAAAACAGTTTGATGGAAACCTCACTTTCTAAAAGAACAGAAAGATGCATCTCACTCTTTAAAATATATTAAAAAAAAAAAGGAGTATGATCAGATCCCACCTGAAATTATTATTTTTAAAAAAGAGTTAAAGTTTTCCAAAAACAAGCAATGGAGAAATGATTCTCTGTTTAATAAATGGTGTTGGGATAACTGGCTAGCCATGTGTAGAAAACAGAAACTGGACCCCTTCCTGACACCTTACACTAAAATTAACTCCAGATGGATTAAAGACTTAAACATAAGACCTAACACCATAAAAACCCTAGAGGAAAACCTAGGCAAAACCATTCAGGACATAGGCATAGGCAAGGACTTCATGACCAAAACACCAAAAGTATTGGCAACAAAAGTCAAAATAGACAAATGGGATCTAATTAAACTCCAGAGCTTCTGCACAGCAAAAGAAACAGTCATTAGAGTGAACCGGCAACCAACAGAATGGGAAAAATTTTTTGCAATCTACCCATCTGACAAAGGGCTAATATCCAGAAACTACAAAGAACTAAAACAGATTTATAAGAAAAAAAAAAACCCATTCAAAAGTGGGCGAAGGATATGAACACATACTTTTTAAGAGAAGACATACATGAGGCCAACAAACATGACAAAATGCTCATCATCACTGGTCATTAGAGAAATGCAAATCAAAACCACACTGAGATACCACCTCACGCCGGTTAGAATGGTGATCATTAAAAAATCTCGAGACAACAGATGCTGGAGAAGATGTAGAGAAATAGGAACACTTTTATACGGTTGGTGGGAGTGTAAATTAGTTCAACCATTGTGGAAGACAGTGTGGCAAATTCCTCAAGGACCTAGAAATAGAAATTCCATTTGACCCAGCAATCTCATTACTGGGTATATATCCAAAGGATTATAAATCATTCTACTATAAGGACACAAGCACACGAATGTTCATTGCAGCACTGTTTACAATATCAAAGACCTGGAACCAACCCAAATGCCCATCGATGATAGACTGGACAGGGAAAATGTGGACATATACACCATGGAATATTATGCAGCCATAAAAAATGGTGAGTTTGTGTCCTTTGTAGGACATGGATGAATCTGGAAACCATCATTCTCAGTAAACTGACACAAGAACAGAAAGTCAAACACTGCATATTCTCACTCACAGGTGGGTGTTGAACAATGAAAACACATGGACACAGGGAGGAAAGCATCACACACTGGGGTCTGTTGTGGGGAGGCCAAGGGAGGGACAATGGGGGGTAGGGAGGTTGGGGAGGGATAACATGGGGAGAAATGCCAGATACAGGTGACAAGGGGATGGAGGCAGAAAACCACATTGCCATGTGTGTACCTCTGCAACAATCCTGCATGATCTGCACATGTATCCCAGAATCTAAAGTACAATAAAAATATATATATTAAAAAAAAAAGGGGAGAGAGATCCAAGATGGCCGATTAACAACAGCTCAGGATTGTAGCTCCCAGTGAAAGCGCAGAGAGCAAGTGGACGCCGTACTTTCAGACGAATTTTTGTTGCCCACAGACTAGGAGATTCCCAGCGGAGGAGCCACACGGGTCGCCAGCGCGACTTTCTTGGCCGGCGCGGCTATTTTGCCGGCGCCCCAGCACGGCGCTTCTCGGCGCGGAGTATACTGGACGACTCCGGCTCGGCTGGTCCCGTCCCCACAAGGAGAACAGCAATTGGAAGCGCTGAGGACTGAGAGTTTCACAGTA
>CAUYLG010011351.1:0-28427 GCA_963573385.1 Cacajao melanocephalus | reverse complement strand
TTTTTTATTTTTCATGCCGGTCCTCAAATCAATTCCCACCACACCACACCGCAAAAACCACCCCAAACCCCCAAAATTTTTTTATTTTTTTTTTTTTTTTTTTTTTTTTTTTTTTTTTTTTTTTTTTTTTTTTTTTTTTTTTTAGACAGAGTCTGGCTCTGTCGCCCAGGCTGGAGTACAGTAGTGCGATCTCGGCTCACTGCAACCTCGGCCTCCTGGGTTCAAGGATTTCTCCAGCCTCAGCCTCCCAAGTAGCTAGGACTACAGGCATGTGCCACCACGCCCAGCTAATTATTTTGTATTTTTAGTACAGACGGGGTTTCACTGTGTGAGCAAGGATGGTCTCCATCTCCTGACCTCATGATCCACCCACCTCAGCCTCCTAAAGTGCTGGGATTACAGGCGTGAGCCACTGCGCCCAGCCCTCCATTTCTTAATCTATAGAATGTGTATATAGTAGTGCCTACATTTCAGAGTTTTTATGAAGACTGAATGAGGTAAAGCATGAAAACCATCTAGCATGGTTAAATGCCCGTTAGAGTAACACTGCACTCAAGGCACACTCCTCAGCATACCTTCTGTAGGGGTAGCTCGGGCAGTCTGCCAACCTGGTCAGCCTCACAGCTCAAACAGCATGTTCCCGGCAGTACCAGAAGCCAGGTTCTGTGACCTCGAGATACTTTGGTGGGCCACCTGGATACTAACAAGGTACCTGATGTGCATGACTTCAATTAATCCATATAAGAAATGTATGAAATCACTATCACTATCATCATGTCCATTTCACAGAAGAGAAACCTGAGACTTAGAATGTGACTTGCTTAAACCCATAAATGTAGGAGCGGGGACCCAAGAAATTTGACAAGCTATTTTGAACCACTTTGTTCCATGCTTGCTGCTTGGGAATTCAAAGCTGAATCAGCCATTACCCAGGATCCTTATAAGCTGTTTGACTTTGGGGGAATTATTAGACTCTTATACTCAGTTTTCTATTCTTCTCTGTCTACCTCCAAGGATTCTATCTGAAACAAATGAGATAATGTGTCTGAAATGCATTGGAAACTGAAAATCACTATATTAACAAAGTTGGTAATATACCAAGTAAAAAACAAAATTTTGGTAGAGACTCAGTGATAGATTTTTCCACTTAAATTCATTAGTGATGCTCCTTTAAACAACAGGCATAACCAACTAACATGCTACACAGAGGATATTATATTTGGAAGGAGTCAAACTGGACGGGAGGTGACATGGCTGTTCCACGTGCATTCAAAGAAAAATGTAACTCTGGTTGCATCTACGTTAGTACATTTAAATAAAGTGTACGGGGGCAAAATGAGTTTTGGATCCTCTGTCTCCTACCTCTGCATTGGAAGCACCAGAGCTCTTGAACTGCAACAAAGGAATGTCTTCTAGAAGATGATTTAGTTTTTTTATATTAGAGCCGTAAAGTTTCTTTTTCCTTCTTAGTGGAAATAAATATTAGTTAAATATGAATTGCTCTTGAGTTACATGCAGCTGCATTTAAAAATGTATATCTAGTTCTACTTGAGAAATGTACATTATTATAGCACACACCAATTAAGCCAAACCATGTACATTGTATTAAATTAGTTCTAAGAACTCACCTTACATACACAACCAAACCAAAGAGGCAAAGCAGTAACAGTGATACCTGTACTTTGGGTACTAACAGATGTGAAGTTGGTGACAAAATATAAAATCCATTTGGAAAGGAATATTGGAAGCTTTGAAAACTGTATGAAAGGAAATCCTACCTATTTCTAGGGTCCTGGACATGATCCTTTGTTGAATATCAACATTCTTTACTAAAAATCATTAACCATAAACAACCATACGTACAAGGTTACATAAGTCTAATGAAGTACTTTTTTTCCAGGGAATTTTCTCAGTGACGAATCCACATCCTGAAATTTTTCTAGTTGCGAGAATCGAAAAGGTACTACAGGGAAACATTACACACTGTGCAGAACCCTACATCAAAAATTCTGATCCAGTAAAGGTAATTTATAAAGATCGTTGGTCAACATTTTACCTTAACATAGAATTTGCCTTTTTCTGATATTTTAAATGACATTGTCAATGGCCCTCTAAGGGGAAAAAATTTCTTTGCACATGCTGTATATTCTGAAAACATTGTATACTGTGTATGTGTGCTAAAACTTGAACGTGGCATATTTTCCTGTTGTCATTGATGTTCTGATAATGTGATAATCTGATTTCTCCTTGCTTATCAAAATAAGAGCCAAAAGCTTTTAGGCAACATCTGCTAATTGACACCGTATCCTTGACAATAGCCTTCTTTTTCTTACAGTCCTACATAAAGCCTTAGAATGAATGTCAGAGCTGGGAGATTAAAGATGATCCAGTCCTATAGTTCCCAAATGTCAGTTCATACCCAGATTTACTCCTGTCTGTGATGAAATGAGAAAAGAAAGACAGTGAACATTTCATGAAGCTAAATGTATTTAATTCGAAGGGCTGCCCTTTATTCTGACATCTTTGCTCTTCCTACTTTTTAAAGGTTATGCATATCTTTCTTTCATGAAATGTTGGCATATTAAATGACAGGGATTTAAAAATTGTTTTGTTGAATGTCCTTAAGTGGTAATATTAAAAGTTGGTAACCCTATATCATCATCCACATTTCTGGAAAGTTGTGAAATTATGAAATTCAAATGTTTGGAAATCATTGCTCTAATCTGATCATCTCCTTTTATAAATGAAAAACCTGAGATCCTGGGAGGGAAAGGGTTCATGGTTGAGTTCATTAATAGCACTCCAGCTCCTGCGTATTTATGAAGCATCAATCTGTTGCACATGGCATTTTTGTTGTGTACCCAAATAGTGTTTATTAAGTGGAAGTTGCTGATGTGATGGGACTAATTTGTGGAGGAAAAATGTCTCAACAATATAGATAAAGCCTCCAGCTCCTCTGTATCCCTAGGGATGAGCATCCAGCCAGCATTTTGCAGTCTGTTTAGACTCCATAGGCAGTTTATCTCCTTGTCATCTCTCAGTGCCTGTGCAAACAGCAGCTCCTGCCCACACTTAGACTAATTGCAGTGACTCCTGGTGACTTGTTCCTTATCTTGGGAGTAGAAAGGGCAGCTGTATCCAGAAAAACTTCTCTCAAGAATGATGAGCATTTGCCTGATATGTGAAAGGAAATGCATGTTAAAACCACTAAACATTTTTCCAGTAGAGGTCTTTGGTGCAAAATGTGCCCTGTATCTATTTCGTCTGTCTTCTGCTATAAATGAAAAAAGCTCTGTTAATGAGAAAACACAAAGCCTTTATGAAGTACTTCGGTCTTGCAAAATGGCTGGCTGGTGCATGTTGTTCTGCTTGTGGCTATTTCTGTATTTCTTTTCCAAGACTTTTGATGTTTTATAATGGTAAGTTGGGGAAATTATTTTTCTGGGTGGGCCCATGGCAGTTTGAACAAATACGAGCCTATCTTCTTATTTCTGACCTTAGACGGCCCAGAAGGTTCACAGGACAGCTAAACAAGTGTGTAGCCGCCTTGGACAATACAGAATGCCCTTCGCTTGGGCTGCCAGGTCTGTACAAATATAATCCTGACCCGTTCATTCACGTTCATATGTTAAGGGCTGTTATCCTTACCAACATTCAACAGTGTGTTTCCGGCAGGCCAGTTATATCTTGGACACTTGGAATGTAAGAATTCTTTAAAAAAAATTTTTTTTTTGAGACAGAGTTTCACTCTTGTTGCCCAGGCTGGAGTGCAATGGCATGATCTCGGCTCATGGCAGCCTCTGCCTCCCGGGTTCAAGCAATTTTCCTGCCTCAGCCACCTGAGTAGCTAGGATTACAGGCATGCGCCACCACATCCGGCTAATTTTCGTATTTTTAGTAGAGACAGGATTTCCCCATGTTAGGCTAGTCTCGAACTCCTGACCTCAGGTGATCCACCCACCTTGGCCTCCCAAAGTGCTGGGATTACAGGCGTGAACCACCATGCCCTGCCAAGAATTCTTTCTCTTAAAGTTTGCTGTGTATCAAAGACCCTCTCATTTTTTTTTCATCTGTCTTGCTTTAGGGAAGTTTTCTTTGGCTTGGGTTACTGCTCTGACTGACACCACTTAATTTTACTGCATTTAAAAGCAGAGTTGATTTGCTAGTGATGGAATTTTTTTCAGAAAAGCAGAAATTATAGTGAGTTATATACAGTATGCCCCTATTTCAGAGTTGGCTTTGTTTATGCTTTCAAAATCTATCATAGAATATTTCTGGAAAACTAACCAAAAATTCAGAGGCAAATAATGAAGTCATTAAATGTGAGCGTGTAATTAGTAGATTTTCTTCCTGACGACAAGTTCTGTCAGCATGTGTTAACTATATTTCCTATCTGATGGTAGTTGCATTATTTTATCCAAATTTTGTAAGTTTCTACAGGGATGACTTAAAACAAGTTTCTTGTTTATCCCCCTTTTTCAAGTACAGGTTCATTGGCTTGTTTGTGGTACAGCCTGTACAGCTTACTGGAGCTTCTGGAGAAAGGGCACCATGTTCTGAATAATTTAATCAATTATGTTCAGTGGGTGCTAGGGAGTAGCATAAGGGTAGGAGATTCTAAGTTAATTAACTCTTTTATTTGTCACTATTTATAATCATTTTGGGAAAAGTTTCAAAACATTATGTTGGTAGATGAAAAATCACTATTGTCCTTGTTTTGCAGACTTTCAAGATAATGTTTAAAAAAATGATAGCTAGGAACAGATGAATGGCAAAAGAGTAGTAGAAGTTGGTATATGAAGGCATTATAGAAGGTGAAGTGTGGCTTGTAATATCAGCATTTTTTTTTTTTTGAGACAGTCTCGCTCTATTGCCCAGGCTAGAGTGCAGTGGCGCCATCTCGGCTCACTGCAACCTCTGCCTCCCGGGTTCAAGCAATTCTCTGCCTCAGCCTCCCAAGTAGCTAGGATTATAGGCACCCACTACCATGCCCTGCTAATTTTTGTATTTTTAGTAGACATGGAGTTTCATTACCTTGGCCAGACTGGTCTTGAACTCCTGACCTCGTGATCCATCCACCTCGACCTCTCAAAGTGCTGGGATTACAGGTGTGAATTATCAGCATATTTTTAATAGTCCAGCCTGAAAAGTCCATCACTGCTGCTTCTATTATTATTGTTAATAGTTATTGGCCGGGCACGGTGGTTCACGCCTGTAATCCCAGCACTTTGGGAGGCCAAGGCAGGCGGATCACGAGGTCAGGAGTTCAAGACCAGCCTGGTCAACATGATGAAACCCTGTCTCTACTAAAAATACAAAAATTAGCCAGGCATGGTGGCAGGCACCTGTAATCCCAGCTACTCTGGAGGCTAAGGCAGGAGAATTGCTTGAACCTAGGAGGCAAAGATTGCAGTGAGCCAAGATCATGACACTGCACGCCAGCCTGGGCAACAGCAAGACTGTCTCCGGCAGGGGTTAGGGGGGTGGGCGGAAATAGTTATCAAGTGCTAACTGTTCAAGGCACTTATCTAAGTGCTTCACGTCTATTGTCTTAAAAAGTGGGTACTGTTATCCCTATCTTTGAAGATGAGGAAACTGAGGCACAGAAGTGAAGCAAAAAGACAAAAATAGAAATTCTTTTTCAAGTTCACACAACATGTGGCAGAACAGGGATCAGAACCCAGGGCACCTGCCTTCAAAGGCATCTCTAGACCACTGTGGCCTATGGCCCCTCTTTGGGCCATACTAGTAGCTGCTTGATGGGGTTTTACCAGTAGAAAAATTAATTTTGAAGTCTTCAAAGTTAGAAGCTTTGATTTCCAGTTCTGACGAGGAATTAAAGTATTGTTTTTCCTCCTGAATTGTTTTGGTTCTCAGCAATAGTAGGAACTTACTCAGAAGGCTGGGCTGGATGTTTAAAAGATGTGTGATAAACCCCTGTTTACTAGAAATAAAGGAGGCATGCTTAGAAGTAGGAACAGTGAAGTTAATGCCTATAACCACATCTTCAGAGGCACTGCCAGGGGGAAATATGTTTCGGGCTATAGCTGCTTCCAGTGTGTTGGGTGCGTGTATATTGTTTTCCATTTTAGCAGCAGAATAGTTGCTTAAAAATGGGAGAAGAGGAGGGGCAGGGGATGACTCAAGTTCATATGAGAAACTATACATAGTCATCCCTCCGTATCTGTGGGGCATTGGTTCCAGGATCTCCAACAGATACCCCGATCTGCAAATGCTGAAGTCTCTGATATAAAATGATGTAGTATTTGCACGTAACCTACTCACATCCTCCCATGTAATTTAAATCATCTGTAGATTTCTTATAATACCTAATACAATGTAAATGCTATATAAATAGTTGTTATACTGTATTGTTTAGTGAATAATTATAAGAAAAATCTATTTGTGTTCAGCACAGACACAGTTCTATTTTCCAAATATTTTTGATCCATGGTTGTGTGAATCCACAGATGTGGAGCCCACGGATACAGAGAGCCGACTCTATATCGTAATCTCTCCATATTAATTTATCCTTATGCTTTTTATAAACTGTATGGAAATATACTTCACCTTTGATAAAATGCACACATTTTAAATGTCTTAGCTTCATTAATTTTCATGAATGTATACAGTCATGTAACCACCACCCCAACCAGATATAGAACATGTCTATTACCCCAGGAAGTTTCCTCATGTCCCTTGTCCATTCAACCATCTTAACCTTGTCCCAGGCAACCACTGATCTGATTTTCATGGCAGATGACTTTTTATGTCTTCTGTACCTTCATGTAAGTGGAATCATGAAGTATGTATGTCCTCTTATGTTTGATTTCTTGTGCTCAGTGTTCTTGAGATTCATCCACATTGTTGTGTGAATCAGTAGTTCATTTCAAGTAGTTTTCCATTGTATCAATATAGAGGAATTTGCTTACCCATTCACTTTTTGATGAATATCTGGGTTATTCCTAGTTTGGAGCTATAGCAAATAAATCATCTGTGAACATTTTTTATTTATATAATTTTTTGTTTAATTGCTGTTGCACAAATTAAGAACATTCATGTACCATGCAGAAATATGCCTAGGAGTGGAATTGCAGGATTGTAGTGATGGGTGATTAACGAGAAACCACCAAACTGTTTCCTAAGTGGTTTTACCATTTTACATTCCCACCATTGCTAATTTTATCTTAATTTATCAACATGGAATATTATTTTTAAAAATGCTTCTTTGCTATTTTAGACCTATTTTCAAAGATACTCA
Source organism: Cacajao melanocephalus (assembly GCA_963573385.1). NCBI lineage: Eukaryota > Metazoa > Chordata > Mammalia > Primates > Pitheciidae > Cacajao > Cacajao melanocephalus. The sequence goes on along the minus strand of CAUYLG010011351.1, from coordinate 21,166 downwards.
AGGCTCCCTCGATCTGGATGGGAGATTTTCTCCTCTTTATAAACAAGACAGTAGCAAGCTTTCAAGTGAAGACATTCTCAAGTTGCTCTCAGAATATAAGAAGTAAGTGTCTGGTGTTTCTGCAATAAGTAAATATAATAGATGAATTCTCAGTTTCTTAAAATGATGAATGTGAGTCATATGTGGGAAAAGCAGAATGCTTAACATTTTAAGTTTGGATAGAGGGTAACCAGTGCATTCAGTAATCATAATTTTTAACTCAATAATATTATTATTTTATACCCAGGCCAGAAAAGACCAAACTGCAGATTATTCCAGGGCAGCTAAACATCACAATAGAATGTGTTCCTGTGGATTTATCAAGTAAGAACATATTGCAAAAACGTTAAGCATAATGTTTCAATGTCAGGTTGTTATCCTTTCAGTATTTTTCTTGAGGTTTACATAGTGTATTAGTTTCCCAGGGCTGCCATCACACAAAGTATTATTACAAATTGGGTGACTTAAGGCAACAAACATTTATTCTCTCACATTTCTGGAGGCTAGAAGTCCAAAATTAAGGTGTTCACAGGGCCATGCTCTCTCTGAATGCTCTAGGGAAGAGCCATTCCTTGCCTCTTCCTACCTTCCAGTAACTCCCAGCTAACTTTGGCATCACTTGGCTTGTGGCTGCACCACTCCAACTTCTCCTCTGTCATCACATGACCCTCTTATAAGGACACCAGTCATTGGATTTAAGGCCCATCTAGTCTAGTATGACCTCATCTTAACTAACAGTATCTACAAATATCCTGTTTCTAAATAAAGTCATATTCGGAGGTTCTACGTGGACATGAATTTTGCCTGGGGGTGGGTGGGAATGCTTTTCAACCCAGTATGCATGATGAATAGTTACAGATTAGGAAGTGAATTGAGTTGATTTTATCAGATGCTGTTTTATATATAATATATGAAGTTGTGAGCGTGTCCCAGTCAGCTTCCATTGCCTTTTGCCTTGGGTGACTTTTACTTCTGTCATCAACTAAGATGAAAAAGGAGAAGGATTTCTTTTCTTACCTAAGCACAAGAATCCAAGATCCCAGGAGAAAAATAGAAGACACAAAAGACAATTTGCAAGAGATAAAATGAAATAGCTAGTAAATATGTGAAAAATATTCAATCTCACTAATAATGCCAGTAAGGCAAATTAAACAATATGCTTTTGCTCATCATCAAATCTATTAACATGTTTAAAGTGAAGCTACCTAATGTTGGCTGGGTTTTGGCGAAGTGTTATCACCTATCATGAGTAGGAGTACAGTTTGGTAATAGATGTTCATAGATGTTCGTAAGTACAACATTTCAATTTTGAGAGTATGTTTATGCATTCATTCACTAAATAACTATCTATTGAGTAAGCATTTATTGACTACCAACTGGGTGCCTTAAACTTAGGGAGTTTAAAGGCTAGAAGGAGTGACAGTATACAAGCAAACAAGTTGTATTAGGCCATTTTTCACACTGCTATAAAGATACTACTTAAAACTGGGTAATTTATAAAAGAAAGATGTTTAATTGACTCACAGTTCTGTATGGCTGGGGAGGCCTCAGGAAACTTACAATCATGGCAGAAGGGGAAGCAGGCATGTCTTTTGTGGTGGCAGATGAGATTATATAGGGAATGAAGATGGAACTTCCAAACACTTATAAAACCGTCAGATCTCATGAGAACTCACTCACTATCATGAGAACAGCATGGGGGAAACCGCCCCATGATCCAGTCACCTCCCACCAGGTCTCTCCCTCAACACCTAGGGATTACAATTCATGACGAGATTTGAGTGGGGACACAAAGCCTAACCATATCACAAAGGCAGCTGTAAAAATGGTAGCCAGGGAAGGCCTCTCTTAAGCTCGGGAACTGAAGAGTGAGAAGGAGAGCCAGCATGTGTTGATTGGGACTGTAGATTCTCAGACTGAGGGCATCACATATGTTGTAAAGACTTTGAGGTGAGGCCAAGCTGGGTTTGTATGAACATAAGGGAATCCAATGTAGCTCTAGTGTAGTATGTGATGGGAACAGTGGAGATAGGAGATAAAATAGAAAGGATCAGCTCATGTAAGGAATTGTATTGACTACAGCAATTCCTTTAAAAATGGAATTTCATTCTAAATGCAGTGAGAAGTCAGTAAAGGATAGTAAACAGAGGAGTGGCATCCACTTTATAGTTCAAAACATCTAAGGAGTACAATGGATTATTTTTTCCCAAGGAAGTAATTTGAAATCTAGACAGGAATTGATCCATAAAGATGTTCTTTGCAGTGTTATTTATATTGGAGGAAAGCTGGAAACAATCAGAATCCAACACTGTCAGTGTGGTTAAGATAATGATGCTACACTGATACCATGAAATTCTATTGCAGCCATTAAAAACAATGTTTACGAAGAGTTAATGGAATGAGACATCAGATAAATGTCAAAAAAATCAGGATAAAGTTCTACACATAGAGTAGGATTTTCATATTACTATATAAAATATGCATAGAAACAAGACTAAAAGAAAATATGCCAAAATCTTGGCTGGGTGCTGTGGCTCATGCCTATAATCCAAGCACTTTGGGAGGCTGAGGCAAGTGGATCACTTGAGGTCGGGAGTTTGAGATCAGTCTGACGAACATAGAGAAACCCTGTCTCTACTAAAAATACAAAATTATCTGAGTGTGGTGGTGCATGCCTGTAATCTCAGCTACTCGGGAGGCTGAAGCAGGAGAATCACTTGAACCCGTGAGGCGGAGGTTGCAGTGAGCCAAGATCGTGCCATTGAGGGCAAAATTCTGTCTCTAAATAGCCAAAATCTCAACAGTAGTTATCTCTGGGTAGTGGAATGAGAAATTGTCCCTGTCTATCTTAACTACCTGCAGATGCTCTGTTACAGGCATGCATCACTATAATAATCAGAAAAGCAAATCCAACAAAAAATACAGTATCCTCAGGTCCGACTCTCCCTAGGTCTTTCTTCTTCGTCATTTCTGCTCTGCAGTAAGGACCAGCACTCTTAGAGCCCATTAAGTATATGAATAACCTTCACTGCAGTGACTATTTCAATAACATATGCTGCTGAACTTCTCTGAGGCGTAGCATTTTTTCACGGTCAGGAGTATTGAGTTTATTATTGGTAACACATAGTAAGATCTGTAGTTTCAAAAGGCCTCCATTATTTCTTGGGTGAAAATTTGCACCTGCACCAAGTTAACTTTTTAAAAGTGACTTGCCATGAGCTAATTGGAAGCATAAATTTACTGTTATTTCCCTGATACCAATAAAAATTTGCAGCGAAAGCTAAATTGCTGCCACAGGAGGGAAAATGAAATGGATTTCTTTGCAGAGTTTAAATTTGTCAAAATTATGATGTGTTATATTTGGCAAATCACTCGACATTGAGAACAAAATAGCAATCCACGTCTGGTATGAAGGGTTCCACTAAAATCAGCATCAGACTACCCAGTCTTGTCCTTTTGGGTTCTTAAAGTTGTTGTGTGATTTTTTGTCAGTTACTAAGAATTATGTTTTGTAAATTGCTCTTTGAGAATACAATCCTGTATATTTTTATACATGCAAGAATGTGTTAATGATTATTAAATTCAATGATATTTGCCTGTTTCTTTCCTCTACTATAGATTGTATTACTTCTTCATATGTGCCCCTGAAGCCTTTTGAAAAGAATTGTCAAAATATTACTGTGGAGGTTGAAGAGTTTGTTCCAGAAATGACAAAATATTGTTATCCATTTACTGTTTACAAAAACCATCTGTATGTATATCCCTTGCAATTAAAATATGATAGCCAGAAAACATTTGCCAAGGTAACCGTGTAAACTATACATTTTTGGAGTATAAAATATTATTTATAATCTTCTAATTGTGTGACTCATTTTGGCTGATTAATCATTTTAGGCAAGGAACATTGCAGTCTGTGTGGAATTCCGGGATTCAGATGAAAGTGACACTAGTGCTCTAAAGGTTTGTGTATGATATTGATCAGCATGTATTTTGAGTAGAGATGGAGATGTTGGTACTCAGTAGTCTTATGCTCTAAGTTTAATTTGTATCAACATCAAAAAGAAAATGTTCTAAAGTGACAAATGTAATATTTTCTTTTCTACTCTTACATATTAACTATAAGGTTTAGTTTAAATATTAATAAGCTAGGAACATATATCGCTTTAAAAATACCAGGTTTTGGCTTTTGCTCCACTCTGATTTTGCAGTTGCTTCAATGCCGAATTGCAAGGTCATTTTCTTATGACCTGATAGTTTATAATGGAACCATCAAGGGACTATAAACTCCTTTCTCCTTGAAATCTGAACAGGCTTTGAGCTGACAGAAGCACAGCATGACTGCTTTGATCTGAGATATGACTTCTACTCCATGACTGGCCAAATGGTGCCTCCAGTCTTGGATTGTGGTCTATGAAAAGCAGAATCTCAGCCTTATCTGATACAGCAATCCTTAAATACCTGTCACACCACAGTGCCTTTATGTTTTTACTCTTTATGACTAACCCATCAATCAGGGACCTGAATGAGAAGTCAGAACATCTAGCCAGCACGAATTGTTTATCTGGCTCCCCATATTTCTTGCATGAGCCTAAATCACACAGATGGATGCCTGGTCTTACACTCAAACCATCTAGGGAAAGAGGCTGGAATGCCCCTGACTAAGTAATTGAATAATAGCCCTTACCTTTGAAAAGAGATTTTATTTTTTTTCACAGAGAAACTTAAGGATTCGCTGGCTCAAATTCTGTATATTTTCTCTGGTTCTCCCTTCAGTGGAGATGAGAACAAATGTTCTATTTCCTCCATGCAATATCCTTTTGTAGACCCAGTGATTCTTAGGTTACTTCTCAGCAGTTCTTGCAAATTGCCTTCATAACCATATTTAAAAAGAATTGGATATTCACTCATATGGAGTTTCAATTTCATCTTTTAGCTGGCCTGGATTGCTCGCTCTAAAGTAACAGAGTGAGGCAATTAGTGAGTTGGCATGCTGACTCCATATTCATCCTTGAGCCTATTAGGCCTATAGAAGTGAAAAACTCACACTAGAAATGAAATCAGATCTTTCCATGAAACCATAGAAAGCCTTACATTTATATTATTGGTATAACAGAAAGCCAGTGATATTTTAAAATGTGGCTTATAAAGTGTCATATTTTAAAATGTGAGAGAACAGCAAGCTTGTCTGTAGCTTAATAGACATTCAATTTTTTAATTGCTTTAGGTCAGGAATGTGTCTGCTCGAGCTTTTTAAACACGCTTCGCCTTGCCCACTGCACAAAGAGCATTTAACAAATGTTGCTGACTGGTTGAGGGGGAGCCTCTCATATTAAGAAATGCAAGTAGCATGAGAGAAGTAAGCTTTACAGGCCTGGTTTGAGACAAGTGTTTCCCTTCCAAATGACTAGGCATGTTCAGCTCCTTACCATCAACTAGTTTGGGATTGCGTTTCTTTGATGGCCAGACATTCAGAAGCATCCATACAGCCAAGTTACATGGTGTTTGATTTGGAGTTTGGAGTGACTGTGTAAATGATTGGGAATTTACAGGCTCATGGTGACAGCCAGGTGGGCTTGGCCATGGACTTGTACTCACAGATGCTTCTAACTATATGTGGTTCCATGGCATCACATTTAAAGACCTGCGTTTAGAGTGGTGACTCTGTTTCCTTCTTTTGCAGTGTATTTATGGAAAACCTGCAGGGTCCGTTTTTACCACAAATGCTTATGCTGTTGTCTCGCACCACAATCAAAATCCAGAGTTCTATGATGAGGTAAAAACATATTATCCCGACATTTCTAAAATGCAGTGGTTGGAATTCTTTTTCTCTTTGAATCATTTCCATCATTTTACCTGCATGAAAACAGAAAATATTGCAACAAAACAGAATGCTACTGGCCTCCTTGGTGCCTTTTGATGGTAGTAGAAGGGTTGCCTCCAAATTTAAGGGACTCTTCGGCTTGAGATAACAATGCAGGAAACAAACATGAGAGTGAAGCTTGGATTCTAGCCCTCCTAGCTTTGATAGCACTGGCTCTGTAACACCAAGTCACTTCCCCCTCCTGAGATTCCATTTCCTCAACTTTAAGAAATTCAGAAGAGATTTTCAGAAGGCCCTTCTAGCTCTTTCCCCTTGTGGTTTTATGTGGTAGGGAGTAGCCTCTCTGTAACTGAAATACTTGGAGAGGCAGTGATACAGCTGGGCCACGAGAATCCCACTGGTTGGCCTGCATGCCTCGGTGCAAAGCAGATAAACGGGTCTGGTGGGGTCTCTGAGTCTCTGTGCTCCCTCTCTCCTGACTCAGCCTCTCAAACCATGTCTCTGTCTCCCAAACCCTGTCTCTGCCCCTCTTTCCTTCTTCCTACTTCTCCACCTCTACATCTCTGTGTGCTTCTCAGCATGTCTCTTAGTATCTCTGTCACAGTCACTTCTGGTCTGTATGTATCTGGCATATCCAAATCTGTAGTCTCCTTTTTAATTCCCGTATGTCTCTATAGAAGCTGGATGGGCATCCCAGCCCAGACACTCTGCTGTCGCTGCTTCTCAGTCTGCATGTCTCCATTCTTGGCTTGGTTTGAAACCGTCCCCCCTGCTGTGGTGATTTTGCCATGTCCACCTGCTGTTGTATGGAAGCCTTATATCCTAGCCTTAGGCCTTGCTCATTTCTTTCTCAATCCAATGCCCCTAGTTTCATGGGGGATGGGGAGGGGGAGAGTATTGCCTTGTATTTTTGCCACCCAGGGAGGGAGCATGCCCATATTTATGTGCAGCAGAGCATTACATACCCAGATGGTCTGGATGCTGTGAATAGGCAAGTTCTGTAGTGAAATATACCTAAAACAGACATTAGTTATAACATCAAAACCATGCCTTGTATGAATGATAATTGGGCCAGATGTCCATCACCAAGTTGTTTGTGTATCTCTATAACCAACATCAGTCACTACAGAAAATTTGATCATGTAGTAAGTAACCCACATTATTTTTAGAATGCCTAAAGTGAACTTTTTTTTATTTGTTTTGAGATGGAGTTTTGCTCTTGTTGCCCAGACTGGAGTGCAATGGTGTGATCTCGGCTCACTGAAACCTCTGCCTCCCAGGTTCAAGCAATTCTCCTGCCTCAGCCTCCCTAGTAGCTGGGATTACAGGCATGCACCACCATGCCTGGCTAATTTTGTATTTTTAGTAGAGATGGGGTTTCTCCATGTTGGTCAGGCTGGTCTCGAACTCCTGACCTCAGGTGATCCGCCTGCCTCGGCCTCCCAAAGTGTTGGTCAGGCTGGTCTTAAACTCCTGACCTCAGGCTGTCAACCCACCACAGCCTCCCAAAGTGCTGAAATTACAGGTGTGAGCCACCGAGCCTGGCCACGAACATGCTTTTCAATCAATCACTGTATATTGACTGAGAGAGATAGAGAGTATTTGCATGTGTAACTGTGTGGGTATATGCTTGTGCATTAAATCATTTAAATCTGTAATTTCTCTATTACATACTTCCAGGAGACATTACAAACATTTAATTGGGTTCTGATTAGAAAATTAATTGTGGTACTTTATTACAAGCATTAATTTTTAACTAAATTTATGTGTCATGGGTGATAATTTCATCTTTAAGAGCAAAGTTGTGTTTTTCTTCTAGAGAAATTTCTATAAATGGTAATTTGTGGATACCATGGGAGAATAGTTACTTTTTGCATATTTATTTCTAATGGCTTCGTTTTTTCATGCAAAAGAGAGCAACAGCTTAGAAAAAAGCAACCTTTCAAATTCAGTGTACATTTTAAATGCGTTGCGTTCGTTGACGCAGATTGAGTTACATAGTATCCCTGGGTTGTGAGGATGTGGTTTTGACTTAGTGTTTTAGAAAATTCTGCTGCAAAATTGAATCCAGGAGAATCTACTGCACTCTCCAGCAAAATAAATCAACTCTCACAACTCAGAATATTGCTGTCAAACTGAAACTGATCAGGAAAGCATTTGGAGTATATTTCAATGATACACTATTTGGCCACTCGGCCAGTCCTTTAGGAAGTATTTTTGGAACACTATGATGAAGCCGAACTAAATGTCTGACAGTTTCAACTTGAGAATTAAAACAAAATGCCATGTGTAATTTTGCTTTCGTTTCAGATTAAAATTGAGCTTCCCATTCACCTGCATCAAAAACATCATTTGCTTTTCACTTTTCATCATGTAAGTTGTGAAATTAACACAAAGGGAACAACCAAAAAGCAAGACACAGTTGAAACTCCAGGTACGTGTACTCTTTAAATGACTCTCTCTACAGTTATTTCAAATGGAATTGTCTGGAATATAACCTCTTTTCATCAAGCTATAGACCACTTCTTCCCTTGACCAAAAAGCACTGTATTAGTTTGTTTTCATGTTACTGATAAAGATGTACCTGAGACTGGGAAGAAAAAGAGGTTTAATTGGATCTTACAGTTGCACATGGCTGAGGAGACCTCAGAATCATGGTGGGAGGAGAAAGGCACTTCTTGGCAGCGGCAAGAGAAAAATGAGAAAGAAGCAAAAGCAGAAGGCCCTAATAAACCCATCAGATCTCATGAGACTTGTTCACTGTCACAGGAATAGCATGGGAAAGACTGGCCCTTATGATTCAATTACTCCCCTCCCCCCCCCCGGCCCCGTCCCACCCATAACACGTGGAAATTCTGGGAGATACAATTCACATTGAGATTTGGGAGGGGACACAGCCAAACCAAATCAACCACATTTTTGATTTTAAAAGTTCATTGGTAAAAGCCATATTATATGTTCATTTTAGTATCATTTCTACCAATAACATTGTCCAGGTGCTTGCCAGTGTGCTTAGACTACTATAAGCAACATAAAGTAATACTGCTATTCTCAAAGAGAAACACATAATGTGATACAGTATTTTTGTTATTTCTTTTATGTAGAATTGCCCAGCAACCAGAATTTTCCAGTTCTGCTCACTGAGGAAGAGGGAAGTGAGCCCAGAGCCAGGGACATCTGTGAGGCAGAGGGTGGTTGGGGGCTGACTGGTTCTAATGAGAAGATAAATGATTTAACAAACTTGAATAAGCTTTAGTAGTGAAGCTCCCATCATAGGCCCATTCAGCAAGACTTTAGGTAAACCAGTGGGTAGCACCTTTACCTGAAAGAGAAGGCCTTGTGAACATAGTTTGTATCACAAGCACTTTATGAACATTAGCATGTCCTAAGACTCAGATCCAGGCTAGTCTGTATCATTCATTCATTCATTCATTCCACAAATATTTCTGCATGCAGGCTGAGCATCCCAAATCCCCAAGTCCAAAATGCTCCAAAATTGGAAACTTTTTGAACATTGACAAGATCCTCGAAGGAAATGCTCATTGGAACATTTCATATTTTGGATTTTTGGATTTGAGATACTCAACTGGTATAATGCAAATATTCCAAAATCTGAAAAAATCAAATTTGAAATATTTCTGTTCCTAAAATTTTCAGATAAGGGATACTCAAACTGTATTTATTATATTCAAGATATTGTACTAGGCACTTTGGAGAATACAATGGAGAATCAAGCACAGATCTCATCTTCAGTGAGGCTATGATCTACTAAGTGAAATGAGTCCTGCGTAAATAGTTGTAATACAAAATAGAAAGTGATGTTTAAGAAAGCAGTGCTACGTGAACTCAGAAGAGCAAGTTATTCAGCTGATGGAGGGACAAGTAGCTGGGAATCAGAGAAGGCTTCTAGGAGGAGATGACGTTTGAGTAAGGCCTTAAAGGGTTGAGTGGGGTTTGATAATGCAACAATGACAGGAAGGCAGGGGATGATGGGGTGAAGAAACAGCTTGTACAGAGGCGGAGTATCAAGGGGCATGGACAGGGAACCATGAGTGGTTCACTAAGCCTGGAGCACAGGGTGCTAGGAGGGAGATCATAGGATGTCAGGTTGAACAGTAGGCATCAGATTTTGGAAAGCCTTGAATACCAGGCTGTGGATTTGATTTTATTCTGTCATCACAATGGAACTATTGAAGGGTTTTAAACATTAGAGCTATTTTTCAGGAAAACCAACCAGGCAGCAGTATAATGGGCAAGGCGAGTAGGAGCAGGAAGAGGAAGAAAGGAACACCAGTAAGAGATTATTTTAAAGGTCTGGGAAAGGAAGAGGCCACACTATGGCAGTAGCAGGGGGACAGAGAGAAAGGGAAGTACAGAAGAAGAATATATTGGACCTGGCAAGTGATTGGCTTTTAGAGAGATGATTTAGTTAGCAGTGAAGTTTCAAAACTGGGTGGTTGGAAAGAAGGTATTGCCAGTTGCAAAATTGTGGGTGGGGATGGCAGGTTTGGGACAGCATCAGTTGAGTTTTAGATGCTAGTGAGATATTGGAGTGATGCCCAGCAGGCAGCAGGAGTGAATATGAGGGAGTTCCCTTTGTGGGTAGTGTGGACCTCTTCTTTATCCCCATAGAAATTGCAGTTCATTCAGGGTAGGGGCTTTCATGATTGAGAATGATGAGAACTCATGACCATGTGTACATCCTGAATGCTAAATTAATGATTTGTTATCCAAATCCTAGACAGAAGTGGGCAAGATGCTCAGCGGAACATGAAATGGTTATTCCGTGTGCTACTCATCACTTTTAACCGTCCATTCTTTAAGTGGCTTCCCACCTTTGAGCCAGATGGTGTGCTTGACATGGTGCCTTTACAGCTTCCAAGTGCTCTCTATGAGTTTTGAATAGGGGACACACTTGGTTGTGCTCCGATTAATTTACAGTACAAAAATGTTGCCTAAGCAATCCCACAGAGGCAGAAAGTAGCCTATCGGCTGCCAGGGGCTGGGACAAGAGGGAAATGGGGAGTGGCTTCTAAGGGCTATGGAGTTTATTTTGGGGGTGATGAAAAGTTCTGGAATTAAGTAGTGGTCATGGAGACACAACTTTGCAAATATACTAAAAATCACTACCTGTACAATTTTAATAGGTGAATTGTATGGTATATCTGAATGAGGTCTCAATAAAAATCGCTCTTTTAAAATGTTGCCTAAGAATGAGAAATAGATTTTCCTTTTATTTTCCTATTTTCTGGGCTGGAAATCTTTTCTCATTTGTCAAGATTTTAGTTTAACTACTTTGACAGAGTCATTTCTAATGGCGCTTCTGCTCATGTTACTTTCCTCTGCTTTTTATAATAGAAAAGGTCTGGGTAAACCATTTCTGTCATTGAACTAGTAAAGATGCCCGTCAGGCACATTTCGTAGTCTGAGAAAGCCATTTAGTCTACTTAGAGGAGTAATGTTTTAGTCTCCTTTTAAGAATTAAAGCATTTGCCAAATTAAACACATAAATGAAAACATTGTAACCAGATTTGTGTTGACTTCTGTGTTCACAGTATCTCACACACACACACACACACACACACACACACACACAGTGTCACACAAAGAATTTTAAAGAATCAGAAAGCAGTGGCTTTAAAAAGTGTTCTCCAGCCAATACCCTCTCTCATTTGCCAAAACTCAGTCCAGAGCAAGCTTTTTTACGGCTGAGTTATAAACACTTGAATCCCAGAGTAATCTCTATAATGGAAATACTGACACCACTCAACTTGAGCAACGCAGATGGCTCTGGCTTTTTTAGCTAGAACATGATGCGTTTTCTAATTAAAAGCCAAAAGGCTGTTTTGGGGGAGAACTGTTAAGAAATGTAGAGACTGGAGAAAATCTCTTGATGGATTCAAGTCATAAACACTATTCCCTGGCTGCATTCTCCTACCTATACCTAAACCTCTTCCTTCTGTAATCAGGAAAACTCTGCCCAACTAAATGATTTATGCCTACTGCCTTGTATAAATACGGAGGGTAACTGTGACTTTGTGACCTTAATTTTCCATAGTTCCTTAACCTAGGGTTGCCATAAGAAATTTGGAACATGTGATTGTTATCTGAAATAGTGTCAGCCATGAGACTCTGCACTCTTAATGTAAAATGGATGACAGCCATCTGAGCCTCTTAAAAATAAATCTACCAAAAAGATTTCCCACAGCGTAAAGATAATGATATTGATGCACTTTTAAAGTTTTAATTTCATATATTATCTCACTCTGGTTTCTCAATAACTCCTGTAGATGGAAAGGCCGTGTTGTTGTTCCCATTTTTATGGTCAAGGAAATAGAGTACATAACTCATTAGTGGCCAGGCTGGGATTCAGAGTCAATCCAAACTCATTGTTCCTTCCCCAATACTCAGTTGCCCAGCACCTGAACTCCCATGTACCAATCCCTGGAGACATCACCACCCTACCCTGGCCCCTAGCAGTCAGCCATTTGTGTAGCTGATTGCATTTGTTACTTCATTTCTCACTGTTGGTTATTATCTTGGCAGTTGGGTTTGCCTGGGTACCTTTGCTGAAAGATGGTAGAATCATCACATATGAGCAGCAGCTGCCAGTTTCCGCCAATCTTCCCCCAGGCTACTTGAATCTGAATGATGCAGAATCAAGAAGGGTAGGAAAATACTGCATTTGTTGAAGCAATCATGATTAAATGTGTAAAAAATATAATTCTGTTGGTTTTGTTTATTTAGCACAATGTTACTCAAAGTGGGGTCTGAGGGCCAGTGCTGGTCCATAGCATAGATGAACATAGAATATGCATGTTTAGAATTTATAGCAGTTTGACAAAGTAATTTTATGTCTGTTGACTTTAATAATAATTTTTAAAAATGGGGCACTGGCGCAGTGGCTTACACCTCTAATCTTAGCACTTTGGGAGGCCAAGGCGGGTGGATCACCTGAGGTCAGGAGTTTGAGACTATCTTGCCCAACATGGCAAAACCCTGTCTCTACTAAAAATACAAAAAATTAGCTGGGCCTGGTAGTGGGCGCCTGTAATCCCAGCTACTGGGGAGGCTGAGGCAGGAAAATCACTTGAACCTGGGAGGCGGAGGTTGCAGTGAGCCGAGATCGTGCCACTGGACTCCAGCCTGAGTGACAAGAGCAAAACTCCATCTCAAAAAAAAAAAAAAAAGGGTGGGGGGCTCAAATTTTGTGTGTCATTAAAAAAAATTATTTAAGTAATTTGTTTTTGTCGTAATTTATTAAAATATCAGTCTGCAAAGGATTGGAAATTTAAAATGATTTAGAATACATTTATTCTAAAGGCAGGGTATTTTTTCCAGTAATCTCTTGGTATGATATTAATACATCATTTCTGAAAAAAACGGTTAAATGCATAAAGGTATTATACATTGTTCATCTATTCATTGTTATGTTACAGAAACTCAATTTTCTGTTCACAGCAATGTAATGTGGATATTAAATGGGTAGATGGTGCAAAGCCTTTGTTGAAGATTAAAAGCCACTTAGAATCTACCATTTACACTCAAGTAAGTTGCATCATTTGAATTTTGTCAATTTTTATACTTGAGTTTATTTGATTAAAATAGACCACATTTGATTCCTACAGCAGTAGAGAAGATGTGACCTGCAAGATTTCTCAAAATCTTGAGAAATAATAACATCTGGCCAGGTGCAGTGGCTCATGCCTATAATCCCAGTACTTTGGGAGGCTAAGGCAGGAGGATTGCTTGAGCCCAGGAGTTCAAAGCTGCTGTGAACTATGATTGTGCCACTGCACTCCAGCCTGGAAGACAGAGTTAAGACCCTGTCACAAAAAAACAACAACAAAAAAGGTCATTCTAGCTCATCTCAAATTACATGATCTTATTCTCATTAACTGATTTGAGCCTCACAGAACTCTGAAAGGAATGTGGAAGCCATAATCTCCATTTTATAGGTGAGGAAACTGAGGCTCAGGCAGGTTAGGTGACTTACCCAAGGTCACAGAGTAGTAATTAAGGGAATCAGGTCAAAACACACATTTCATTATTCTAGTTTCTGATGTAGTCCATGCTGTCTACAAAATCAGTGTATATGGATTCTACGTAGGACAGTTGGACTCCCTTGCCAGTGCAGTGCCGTGGTCAAGTTGGGTGTTGAATGCCTGAGACTATCGTTCTGCTAACTTCCTGCTGTTACCTTTTCTTTATCAGTTCTGATCTTTGTTAATCTTTATCTTTTTCAGTTCAGACCTTTATTCCTGCTTATTTCATTAAAATGAAGAAGCAGCCCAACTTTACAGAACACACTAGTCAAAATCAGAATCAGATAAATGTTTAGCTAGTTGGGCATAAATAGTGGCCTACCCCATGTGATTTGGTACATGCCAAATTTACCTGGTTTTGCTGCTTTGCGTGGTGCTCAAGAGCTGCTGAGTCTGGGCATTAGAATACCAGATAAATAGGTCTACAAGATGCAGGAGGAGGGAGAGGTAGAGAGCTTGCGTTTAAGGGTAATGAATCAAATTTCATATGGCTGTTTCCATCTGTGTTCCAGGATCTGCATGTGCACAAATTCTTCCATCATTGCCAGCTGATTCAGTCAGGCTCAAAAGAAGTTCCAGGGGAGCTCATTAAATATTTAAAGGTAAACGAACAGCAGCTTTCTGCAAAAGGTTTATTTTTCGTGTCTTTCTGTTGCCACATTTTGGTGTGCAAAAAATAAAAGCAAACAGACACTTTAAAATATTTTCGCTGTATTTCCTCGAGAGAATACTTTCTATTATGTATTTTTCCATCATGTGGCTGTTTAGAAGCAGACAGCAGAATGGCAACATTAGGAAGAAAATGTAATGGCCACAATGCAGCATCATAATTTTGAAACTCTCATGAAAATGTTTATTTCAGGCCCATAAATTGATTTTTCAAGGGTCTTTCTCTTCCTGCTTACTGCCCAATGAAGGTGGAGGATGCTGTGGGGAAAAGGGCCAGGAGGAATGGAATCACTTTGGCTTGGAATGAAATGTAAAACGGTTCCTGTGTCCATGAGTGATAGACTAACAAATGGGCCAGCTAAAAAAAGAGACATATTTGATACATGTTGGAATATTACCTCTTACCACAGACTCTGTTTTTTCCCGGTGTGCTAGGACTACAGTGCATATCATAACTTGCCTGACAATGGCTCTCTTCTTTTAATTGTTCCTTTAGTAAGATAGCCATAGCAAGTCTGAGGAAACTTTATTTTAAAGTAAACATCTTTAGGATTTACCTTTGGACATATGCTATTACTTAATGATCTACTCAGGAAATGAAAGTGTTTATTTCTTTTAGAGACGTAATATGAGATGATCAAATCTATGGGTTCTGGAATCATCAACTGAGTTTATATCCCACATCTCTCACTTACTAGCTCTGTAATTGACCATGACCATGTTATTTCTCTGGGACTTTGTTTCTTCATCTGTGGTGTGGGGATAACAATAATGCCCATCTTGTAGGGTGGTTGTGACTTAAATTACATAATGGTGCTGGGCATGGTGTCTCACACCTGTAATCTCAGCACTTTGGGAGGCCGAGGGAGGAAGATTGCTCGAGCTCAAGAGTTCAAGATCAGCCTGGCCATCATGGCGAAACCCCATCTCTACTAAAAATACAAAAATTAGCCAGATGTGATGGCACACGTCTGTAATCCCAGCTACTCAGGAGGCTGAGGGAGGAGAATTGCCTGAACCTGGAAGGCAGAGGTTGCAGTGAGCTGAGATTGCAGCAGTCTGGGTGACAGAGTGAGACTCTGTTTAAAACAAAAATAGATGAGGGTATCTGCCGGAAAGTAATCATTCATGCCACACTTAACTTCTTTAGTGCTTCCTATGGGCCAGGTATCATTCTGAGCATTGGAAATGTATGTGAAGAAAACAAATAATAGCCCTATTGTCAAAGAGTTTACTTGTTGAGACAGATAATAAACACGTAAGTGAATAAATACGTATGTCATCTCATATGGTAATAACTGTTATAAAGAAAACCAGCACAATGAAAGGGGAGCAGGGATTTACAAGGGGTTCCTGTTTTAAACTAGCCAGAGAAGGTTGGGCATGGTGGCTCATGCCTGTAATTCCAGCACTTTGGGAGGCTGAGGCTGGTGGATCACCTGAGGTCAGGAGTTTGAGACTAGTCTGACCAACATGGAGAAACCCCATCTCTATTAAAAATACAAAATTAGCCAGGCATGGTGGCGCATGCCTGTAATCCCAGCCACTCTGGAGGCTGAGGCAGGAAAATCGCTTGAACCTGGGAGGCGGAGGTTGTGGTGAGCTGAGATCTCACCACTGCACTCCAATCTGGGCAACAAGAGCGAAATTCCATCTCAAAAAAAAAAGTGGCCAGAGAAAATCTCTCTAGTAAAGGCACATTTAACAAAGACCTAAAGGAAACGAGAGTGCCAGCCATGTGGATTTCTGAGGGAGAGCTGGGAAGAGCAAATACAAAGGCCCTGAGGAGCTTGGCTTGGTGTGTTCGGGGAACAGCAAGAATCCCAGTGTGGCTGGCACACAGAGTGACAGGACATTACCTCGGGGAGGTTGCTGGGAGCTTGTTGGGCAAGGCCTCATGAGCCATGGCGAAGAGTTTAAATTTACTCCGAGTGGGATAGGAAGCCTTATGGAGCTTTGGACAAAGGTGTGACATGATGTGACTTTGGTTTTTAAAGTGTCATTCTTCTTCCCATATAGAAAACACACTGTTGGAAGAGTGGAAGGGAGATAGTCAACAAGTGGTGGCTATATGGTCATATGTTCTTAACTATCATTAAGAAGTATAATAGGTCAGGCACAATGGCTCACACCTGTGATCTCAGCACCTTGCGAGGTGCAGGCAGGCAGATTGCTTGAGCCCAGGGATTCGAGTCCAGCCCAGTCAATATGGTGAAACCCATCTCTGCACAAAATACAAAAATTAGCTGGGCGTGGTGGCACATGCCTGTAGTCCCAGCTACTTGGGAGGCTGAGGTGGGAGGATCGTTTGAGCCTGGGAGGTTGAATCTCCAGTAAGCTGTGATCATGCCACTGCACTCCAGCCTGAGCCACAGAGCGAGACCCTGTCTCAAAAAGAAAAAGTATGATAATCATCTAACTTTTACATCCTTTCTTCAGGTAAATGTCTAGGACTTCAATATGTATGAATGCTTTGTTAAGGCTTGTTTTTCCCATGGGAAAGTTTTATAAAAGTTTAAGTGGAATGGAAAAGAACATCATTTTCATATATACTGGTATTCTTAAAATGGAAAAACGCTCATATTTGTTTGTTTGTTTTTGAAGATGTGGAATTTCTGATATTTATGTAACCTACAATCTCCCTCTAGTGGTAATCAATGAAATACCATGTGATTTCAGAAATAGCCAAGCTCCTCTATCAAACCTTAGTGCTGAAAAGGATTCTAAAGACTTTTTTTTTCCTTTTTTTCTTTTTTCGAGACGGAGTATTGCTCTGTCGTCCAGGCTGCAGTTCAGTAGCACAATTTCAACTCACTGCAACCTCCGCCTCCTGGGTTCAAGCGATTCTCCTGCCTCAGCCTCTTAAGTAGCTGGGATTACTGGCACCTGCCACCACACCCAGCTAATTTTGTTTTGTTTTGGTTTGCTTAGGTTTTTTAGTAAAGATGAGGTTTCGCCATGTTGGCCAGGCTGGTCTTGAACTCCCCACCTCAGGTAATCCACCCGCCTGGGCCTCCCAAAGTGCTAGGGTTACAGGTGTGAGCCACCACACCTGGTCAAGACTTTGTTTTTTTTAACAGATGAGGAAGCTGGGGCCCAAGTAGAGGTGACTTGCCTGTAGTCATTCAGCTGGTCAGTAGCAGAACTGGGGCGAGACTATGACAAGTCCCATGTTCTTTCTACCACACCTTGCTATCTGTTGTTCCTATAAATGATATTGTTTCAATAATTCATTTATCATCCACTTGTTAAGCTCTTGTTGCATATTATTTTCCTAGCTCTTTGAGGCTTGCAGAGAGGAATAACTTAGGGTTATTGTCCATAGGGGAACTTACAGTCTAACTGAAGAGACAGGACACATATAAGTTAAACGACAGTCTGTCCATAATACAATTAATAGTTCAAAGCAATATATGATTAAATGTCCAGTATTTGATACAGGATACAAGTGCTGAGGGTTCAGTGAACTGAGAAACTACTGTAGACTAGAGGGCTGCTGTTTTTTTTTTTTTGGAGACGGAGTCTCACTCTGTTGCCCAGGCTGGAGTGCAGTAATGCAAACTCAGCTCACTGCAACCTCTGCCTCCCGGTTCAAGCGATTCTCTTGCCTCAGCCTCCCAAGTAGCTGAGATTAAAGGCATACACCACCATACCCAGCTAATTTTTGTATTTTTAGTAGAGATGGGGTTTCACCATGTTGGCCAGGCTGGTCTTGAACTCCTGAGCTCAAGTGATCCACCTGCCTTGGCCTCCCAAAGTGCTGGGATTACAGGCATGAGCCACTAAGCCTGGCCTGGTTTCTTATTTTATTCATTTATTCAATAAGTCGCCAAATATGTATTGATCATGTAGTATGGGCCAGACATTGCTCTGGGTGCCATGAATTGAATGAGGAACGGTTTAGACAGCATACCTGTTCTAGTTGTGGTACAGAGATTATAAACGAGTGCCATGAATAAAAGAAAGCAGGTTAATGGAATCCAACATGACCAGGAGTACATTCTACATAGAGTTGTCAGGGAAGGCCTACTGGGGGAAATGGCATTTCAAGCTGAACGGATGAGAGGAAGACAACCTTAGGGGATAAAGCCATGTAAAAGGATAACAGAATATCACAGTGGGTGTAAATACCTTACATCAGCATGTTTGAAGGACAGAAAAATAAAAGACCATGTAGCTATAGCACAGTGTGCATTGCAGGGGGAAGATAGCAAGTGATGGGTTTGGTGGGACAGGCAGGGTATATTGTAGGCATGGAAGCTTATGATAGCTCTTTGTTCGTGGTGGTTTGTTTTGTTTTTAACTACAGAAAGGTGGCATTATCTAATTTACATTTCAAAAAGAGCCCTTTGGCTGCAGCAGTGTTGAGAATAAATGACAGAGGAGCGCTACTGGTAGCAGGGAATGCCCATCTCTCTTTTCTACCTGGCACTGTTCTATTTATCATTCACTCTTTCGCCTCTCTGAGGCCTCACCAGACATTTCCTACCCACTTGTGCACTCAGTTGCTTCTTTGTGTATTTCATATATCCCATAATCGTGCTATTTACTGTTGATATTGCAATTATTTAGTTCCATGTCTTTATCCCCTGTACACTGTGAACTACTTGATGATAGAAACCATGGCCTTTGTTTATTTGTTTGGGTTTACTTTTGTTTTTTGTGTGCTTGGCTATTGGAAGTTCATTTGTTTTCCCTTTGTCAGATGAGAAAATGAATGGTTTCACTGAATGGGGGATTTGTACTTGCCTTGAAAGGGTGGCCAGGATTTGGCTAAGATAATTCAAGAACAGTGAAGAAAGCAGAGATACCAGTTTGGCTTTGTAAAGAAAGGTGATCGTTGTTTAAGCAGAAAACACCAGTAAGGTCTGAAATAACTTGGTCTTAATACTCTAGGCCAGGATTTCTCAACCTTGGCACTATTGACATTTTGAGGTAGGAGAATTCTTTGTCCTTGAGGGTCTGTGTGTGCTTTGTAGGATATTTAGCAGCATTGCTAGTCTCTATCCACTAGATGTCAGTATCACCCCCTGGTTGTAACAGCTAAAACCGTTTCCAGACATTGCCAGATCAGTCGGGGACGAAATGGCCCCTGGTTGAGAACCACTGCCATAGGCTATGCGGAGACATCAAAAAAATCTTGGCAGGAGGTGGTCTAATGTAACAAGTATTTGAGGAAGATTAATTTAGAAATGAGAGTTGGGTGTATTGAGAGTAAAGAGAAATGGTACAGAGACCTGCTAGAAAGAAAATAATTTAGATTATTTCAGTCATCGATTAGGGTCTTGAAGACAGACTGTGGCAAGAGTCGCAATCTGGGAAAGAGAAATTACGAGTTTTTTAAGTACAGAGACTTGATTTATCCACCTCTCTATTTCCCCTAGCACTACACATTGAATTGATACAGAAAGATGCTCAGTGAGGTTTGTTTCCTTTATTTTGGTTGGCTGGTTGAGTGGATGAATGTGGAGAGAAGGGAAGAAAGAAGAAAGAAATTGAACAACTTTCACTGTTTGTATCATTTCTCATATATGAGATCACATTTCTTCTTTTTAATGTTTGTAACGAACTTATCATTGTAGACAGAGTGTTCGCACTTCGAAGGAAATGTATTGTGAGATTGTTAGACTGCAAAACTACCTCCATTTTGTAGGGTGATGGTGTAGAACCTATTACATATAGAACCACTCTTGATTGAATTCCACTTAACTTCTCACCAGATTAACTGATGGCCCGCATTCCCGTGTAAGACATACAGAATGCCTGGGAGTTAGTAGGTACATCTCTAGTATCATCTCCAAACGTGTCTCGTCCTCCCCACTGCCCCAGGCAATTGAGTGTTGGTTTACCAGGAGTCAGTTGTCATTTTTCCAAAATCATACTTGTTACCTTGAGTAAAGTATTTAACATTAAATTAACAACATCTGAGTGCCAAATAGAGGTGTGGATTAAGTAATTAACAAAAAAGCCCCCGTCCCATGGAAAGCTTACATTCAAGTGAGCTTATACACTCGTCAATGTATTTCTCATTACTTAATTTTTTTGCTGTTTCACATTTGCAAATTTTATCATATTTCTGTTTGTTTTCATAACTAATAATGATTTAATTTTAGTGTTTGCATGCCATGGAGATCCAAGTCATGATACAGTTTCTACCTGTAATTCTTATGCAACTCTTCCGAGTTCTCACAAATATGACCCATGAAGATGACGTTCCTATCAACTGCACCATGTGAGTTTCAGGGTTATAATACAATGATGCTATTTATTTGAGATCTTTCGTATTTTTTAATGGAGGTATTCATTACTATAAACTTCCCTCTTACTATAAACTTCCCTCTTAGAACTGCTGTTGGGCCGGGCGTGGTGGCTCACGCTTGTAATCCCAGCACTTTGGGAGGCCAAGGCGGGCGGATCACGAGGTCAAGAGATCGAGATCATCCCGGCCAATATGGTGAAACCCCGTCTCTACTAAAAATACAAAAATTAGCTGGGCGTGGTGGCATGCGCCTGTAGTCCCAGCTACTCAGGAGGCTGAGGCAGGAGAATTGCTTGAACCCGGGAGGTGGAGGTTGCAGTGAGCCGAGATCGC